>JAQQSV010000864.1:0-44590 GCA_028646515.1 Pseudochirops corinnae | reverse complement strand
GAAGTAATGAAGGTGGTATGGATGGTGCTGGTGGTTATGATGATTATGGTAATAATTTCAATCATAAATATCCTAATCTCTATCCCCATGTAGCTTTAGCTAGCTTTTGCTTAAAAAGTATTGAGAACATTCTTAAGACTTAGATGGATCAAGAGACTAAAGGTTGAGCCTATTGACATCATATTCTGATTGGCTGAGTATAAAGGAGCCATGAAGAGCTCCTTTCAATCTCCAGAGCATGGCTAGTGGATGAAAATGGGTAACTCAAACAAAGGAGCTTTTGCTCAGCTGAATCAACTTGAGGCTTCTTTAGTGCCTAATCTTTATTGGTCTTTCTCCTGCTCTTGCTAAATTAATCTCTTGTTAACTGTTAGATGATCTAGGAGTGTCTTATTTTGTTCCAATAGTGAACCTATATCAGGGAAATGACTTGGAATCAGGGTTAACCCAGAACAATGATAATCATATTGATGTTGATTATAATAAAGATAGTAATGATTGTGCTAAAGATAAAATCTCGATGATGGTGGTGGAGATGATCATGGAGAAACAGACAGAAGGAGCAGGAAGAGGAGAAGGAGGAACAAGCAGAGGAAAAGAAGGAGGAAAAAAAGAGGATGAGGAAGAAGAGAGGGGGAGGAGGGAGGGAAGGAGATAGTGGTAATGGTGGTGGTGAGAGGTGTAGTAGAAACGGTCCAGGCTAAGGAGCCAAAAGACTTGAGAACTAGTCCCATCTCTATCATTTACTACTTTTATGATCCTGAACAAGATCTCTGAACCTCAATTTCTTCATCTATAAAAACTGGACACAATAATAGGTACATTTTAAAGACCTTGTGAGAATCTAATGAGGTGATAGATAGATAGATAGATAGATAGATAGATAGATAGATAGATAGACAGATAGATAGATAGACAGACAGATAGATGGTTCAAGGGATAGAGTTCCAGTCCTAGAGTTGGGAAGAGTTGAATTCAAGTCTGGCCTCAGACACTTACTAACTGTTTGAACCTGGGCAAGTCAATTAACTTCTATTTGCCTCCATTTCCTCATCTCTAAAATAGGAAAAATAGTACTAACAACTACCTTCAAGAGTTCTTGTAATGATGAAATAAGTTAATATTTTTAAAGTACTTAGCATAGTACCAGATGCATACAAATCTATGTCAATATTAGCTATTATTGTTGTTGGGTTTGTTATAGAGAGGTAGATAGATAGATAGATAGATAGATAGATAGATAGATGGATGGATGGATATAAGCACTTTGTAAAATATAAAACACAGTATAAATGACAAGGATGAAAACTGACGAAGAAAGATTCTAAGTTCAACAAGACTAGCTTACTGTCTAAACTCTTCCACTTTCTAGCTTTGTGAATTTGTCCCAATTACTTAATGCCCATAAGTTTCACTTTCTTTATCTGTGGAGTGGGAATAAGAATACCTCTTTTGCCCTCTCAGGGCTATTGTGAATATGGAACAGAGGAGATAATGTACATAAAAATGCTCTGTAAATTGTAAAGTGCTAAATAGATGTAAGGCATCATATGAGTAAGAACTCAGTGACAGTGTCGATTGTGAATCCCATCAACTGTGCAGAGAGAAGAGATGAGATTCCCTAGGATTCATTGCTGAGAGATAGCAAAAGATGACTTAGGTACGATTTTGTCTTCCAATAATGCTGGATTTGCTGCCTATTTTGAAAAACCTGGCTGATGTTCTACTTGGTGTGAAACAATGAGTTACAAGGAAATTAGGCAGCATGATATAGTGAAAAGGGCACTGGCATGCTAAAAAGAGGGGACTTGAGTTCAAAAGCTGCCTCGGATGTTGACCTCCTCTGTGGTCTTGGGCAAGTCATTTACCCTCTCTAGGTCTCAGTTTCCTCGTCTATAAAATAAAAGGAATTGAACTAGATAACCCTTGAGGTGCCTTCTAGCTCTAGATTTATGATCCTTGTAAAATATTAATGTTATTGCTGTTTCCCTTTAAGATTAAATAGGAACATTTTATATGAACTTGATTTCTTCCATTTTGTTCCATAACTTCCCAGTTCTCCCTTATTCCAAAGATATTCCCTCTCTCTCCTGAAGCTGCCCTCATATTCATATATTTACACAAGGATTTGAGCATCTCATCAAGATATTTAAAGCCCAGGCATTTTCCATGGCCAGAGCAGTTTTGGTAGTCTTGGTCTAGATTATTTCTAGGGGTTTTATTCAGACTCACAATTCTGAAAAAACCTCTACAAATGCCTTAAATTGTATTTTCTGGAAGGATTTAAAGAATTCAGATGAAGCCGAAGAAATACAGAGGATATGCCTAGCAAAACTTTCTGTTTTTCATTGTCTAATGAAGAAGAATCCATGAAACAACTTGGCTCATCTAAAGAAAATATCGTCTCCACCTCAGCACGTGTCGTGAATGGTCAGCACTCTGACTCACTGACACCTATGTATCTCCATCTCGTGTATATTGTAATTAGATCATTCAACTCAATTGAGCCCTTGGGCATACATCTATTATAGTCATGCTCTAGGTTTTCCTAGAGAGGGAACTTTCCAGGAGGTAGCCTTTTAGTATGCCTCCATGTGCCCTGACAACGAGATGCCTTCAATCTAGGTGGACTACTTTTCTTTGTATTGCAGGCAGACCAAGGGAATTTCATTTTATATTAAGTTGCATTGGAAGCTATTTGTATCTGAGTCTGTGAAAGTGAGATTTTTTTTTTTTCTAAACCCCTTCACTGTGTTCTAAGTTGCCTTCACTCCCTGCCTTTTCCTAAACAGGAAATATCTATCAAACAATAAACCCATGATCTAGTTAATAATTAAACTGAGACGATTCAATGCATACCCATGTACAAAGGAAATGGATATCACTTGTATTAAATATTTGACAATTGCACCAGAAAACTTTGCTTAACAAATGGTGATACCTCAAGGAAATATTCATGTTGGGAGCTGTTAGGAGGCAAGGGGAGGAGGCATTGTAGAGAGCAGGTCTATTCACATAAGTGTTGAGTCCATTCCCACACATGCTGGAGCATACATCTTTCAGAGGCATTAGCTATTTACATTTCCTGGTGCTTAGATCCAAAAGAGAATGAGTCATCTTATTCAACACAAATTCTTAGCATAGGTGCTACTGAGGAAGTGACATGAAACAAAGAACTTCATTCATTGCTTATTTGGGGGAGGCCTTGGGAGGGGGCAATCAGGGTAAGAACATTTTTGTAATATCACCATACCAATGCTGCAATATCAGCTGAAAAAAAATGAAATAGAGGAAGTGGAATGGGGTGGCACCATGTATTTTCTTTGAACATACCTGCCCTCTTCATATACAATTCCTTATTCCATAGTCATTCATTTACCCATTTATCCATTCAATAAATATCTACTCATGGCTTCCTTTGTGCAAGATACTATATACTGGGCACTGGGGAACAAAAAAATGACTTCAACTCAGTCCCTAATCTTATGGAGTTTTGTGTCTAGTCTAGTCTTCAATTGTTCATTTTGTGGTCATGTCTGACTCTTCATGATCCCATTTGGGGTTTTCTTGGTGGAGATACTAGAGTGTTTTCCATTTCCTTCTCTAGCTTATTTTATAGAAGGGGCAACAGAGGCAAACAGGTTTAAGTGACCTGTCTAGTATCACATAATAGGTAAGTAACTGAGGCCGAAGATGAGTCTTCCTGACTCTAGGCCCATCATTTATTCACTGAGCCATCTAGCTGCCCCCTGGTCTTGTCTAAATAAAGTATAATAATGTGACTATAACAGAAAATGGAATATAGGTACTTACCAATGGTTCAAAGAAATAGGAAAATTCTGAACTCATTTTCAGTTGAGTGAGGTCAAGGAAGACTAAACTGAAAAAGGAAGCAGTTGAGTGTAGGCCAGCTGAAACTTTGGAAAGTGAGTGAACTCTTTCTTTTTGGCTCTCTTTTAAGTGTTTTCTTTCCCCATTGGAATGTAAAGGTAGGGACTGTTGTTCTTTCTGATTTTATTTGTATTCCCAGCACTTACCATGGCACCTGGCATGTAGGAAGCACTTACTACATGTGTATTAACTAAACTTTTCTGCTCCTCTCCCAGTTCTGGCACAAAGTCACTGTATGAGCTTCACGGTTCATTTTACTTCCATGTTCCTCCATTTCCACATATGTAAAATGGTGGGGTTGAATTAGGTGGTCTGTCAGTTCCTCCTAGTTTTAAGAGTTTACAAGCTTATTTGCTTGAAGGTCTTAGAATTGTTATGGCAATGAACTCCAGAAGAGAAGAGCTCCCCACTCCTTAGGAATATATGAGCCTTCTGCTCCTATATGAAGAGCCTATTCCTAATTTTCCCAAACCCCAATGAATCTATGGTATCACATATATGAGTACTGCCTTCACTGAAACAAATAAATTCAAGTCAAGTCAACAAACATTTGTTAAGCACCTACTATATGTTAGTTACTATGCCAAGTTCTGGGAACACAAGGGAAAAAAAACAGTTCCTGTCCTCAAGGAGCTCACAGTCTGATGTGGAAGACAACATGCCAATAAGTATGTGCAAACATATATAGGATAACCCAGAGGTAATTACAGAGGGAGGACACAAGCAATAAGAATTTAGAAAAGCTCCTTCCATGAGGTGAGATTTTAACTGAGAACAGAGGGAAGACTGAAAACAGGTGAGGAGGGAGAAAATTCCAGACACTTGAGATAGCTAGTAAAAATGCACAAAGTTGGGAGATGGAAGTGTCTTGTGTGTGGAAGAGTAGAGTCCAATGTCACTGTATCAGAGAACACATGCAAGGGAGTAAGGTGTTAAGAGACTGAAAAGGTAGAGAGAGCCAGGTTATGATGCAAATTGGAGCCTTTCCATCTGTCTGCTTCCTGTGCAACTTTTGTCCACCTCCTCCCACAAATCCACCACTGGCGGTCTACAAAATGTGCTACAAATTCCTTGAATTCTCTTGACAAAAAAATAGATGAATCATAGTACGAACACTTCTTCGACTCTACCTAGACATATTTTGACAAAGTTTTGAAAAGTTTCATTTAGTATCTTTGGTTTTTAAATTGGCCTACTTTCCTTCATTCTTGGCAAAGTAACTGGGAGGTACCATTTTTATAGGACAGATCTGGTTTTTCAGGTCTTTATGCTTTGATTTCCAGATCGTAGAGCCTGGTAATAGGCACTTTTTCCCCATCAGAATAGGAATTTCCTTGTTCATTCAGCAAATATTGATTATCAGCTATGCTAGGTGCTACAAGAGATGCAAAGTTTAGAGAACACACAATCTCTGTCCTATGGAGCTTCCAGTATATTCAAATACTAAAACACCAACCAAATAACTCTACTTACCAACATTTTCTAGTTATAAAAAATATATGTTTGTATACAAATATATCGTAGAAAAAGTGACATTTCCCTTTGGTCTATTAATGGTTCCTAAGGAGCCCTGGTTAACAGAATCCTTCCTCCTTTCTAATTGGCATTTGAAGATCAAAAAAATTTCAGGTTCCTTTGTTTATCTTTGCAACCTGAACAACTAAATCAATGCCTTGGATATAATAGGCCCTTTAGAAGTGTTTGTCATGATCCAGCTACTGGGAAAAGAACTCACTATTTGATGAAAACTTCTGGGGAAACTGTAAAGTAGGCTACATAAACTAGGTATAGACCAACACCTCACAGCACATATCAAGATAAGCTCAAAATGGGTACTCGGTTTAGATGTGAATAGTGATCTCACAAGCAAATTAGAAGAGGGGAAAAATTACCTTTCAGATCTATGGATGGGGGGGATTTCATGATCAAACAAGAGATACAGAGATTCATAGGAAGTAAAATAGATAATCTTCATTTCATAAAATTAAAAATGTTTTGCACAAACAAAACCAATGCAGTCAAAATTAGAAGAAAAGTAGTAAAGTGGAAAAAGCAAGTTTCTCTAATAAAGGTCTTATTTCTCAAAACTGGGACAAATTTGTAAAAAATAAGAGTCATTCCCCAACTGATTAAATGTCAAATGATAGGAACAGGCAGTTTTCAAAGGAAGAAAATCAGTTATTGTTATGAATCTGAAGATCTTCCCTGCCCCTAGGCCCTCTGATAGGCTTCAGGGGCTCTGAGAATCTTCCCTGATTTGAAAGTATACTTTGCTCCCTAATAGGCTGAATGTGGTCATGTGGAGCCTGTGGCAGGAGGCTTGTTCTTCAGGAATGCTGACACCTTATTACTTTGTGATTGGGCAGTGGGTCAAGAGGGCTATGACATTCTCCGATCCAGCAGAAGGCTATATATACCCTGATGTGAGGTTTGGCTTTGGGGCTCACTTTGAGAAAAGTTGTGTGATTTGGCCAGATGAGACTCTGGGAAGCCATTGAGTCCTCTGGCTTTGAAAAACCCAGATATTGGTGCTTCCCTCTCTGGTAACTGAATAGGTATGGATGTAATGGTCAAATGGTTGGAAGCCCATCTGCTGGTCTGTTTCTTTGTCTGCTTGTAACTTCTGCTTCTAACTTGTGTTTTGTATTCTGTTTGTATTCTCTGAAGTTCAGGGTTGCTGACTTTTTCCCCTGAACTAGGTAAATGATATGTGTTTGATTGATTAAAGTGAGACTGTTAACCCATTTTGAGTTGTTTTCCTTTAGAAAAGCAGATCTAAGAACCTGTGCTAGCAGCAGTCCTGGATATGCTAGGATGCTTGCTGATACAGTTATCAACAGTCATATTAGACATCACTAATAATTAGAGAAATGGAAGTTAAAACAACTTAGAAGCTCCACTTCATATTGCTGAAATTGGCTAAGATAACATAATAGGAAAATGACAAATGCTGGAGGGAATATAAGAATATGCCAAATACATTGTTGGTGGGATATGAACTAACCACTGTAGAGAACAATTTAAAATTACTCCCAAAATGCTATTCAACTGTGTATACCCTTTGACACAGCAATACTGATAATAGGTCTATACTACAAAAAAATCAAATGAAAAGAACCCATATGTATAAAAAATATTTACAACAGCTCTGTTTGTATACCAAAGAATTGGAAACTGAGGGGATACCTATCAGTTGGAAATGTCTAAACAAGCTGTGGTAAATCAATGTGATGGAATACTATTGTGTCATCAGAAAAGATGAAGGAGAAGGTTTCAGAGAAACCTGGGAAGATTTGTATGATCTGATACAAAGTGAAGTGAGCAGAACCAGGAAAATAGTTTACACAGTTACAGCAATATTGAAAAAATAATCAACTGTGAAAGACTTAGCAACTGTGATCAACACAATACACAACTGCAAAAGACTCATGATAAAATATGCTATCCACCTCCAGAGAAAGAACTGATGGGATCAAAGTACATATTGAAGCATTTTTTTCCTGTCTTTATTTTTCCTTTTTTTTTTTTTTAATTCCAGAATGTGGTTAATATGGAAGTTTATTTTGCATTGCTTAATATTTAATCAAATAATAACTAACACTAATATAGTGCTTACTATGTGCCCGATGTTGTACTAAATGTTTTACAAATATTATCTCATTTGATCTTCACAGCACCCCAGGAAGTAGGTCTTATTATTATCCCTATTTTACAGATGAGGAAACTGAAGCAAACAGAGTTTAAGTGTCTTACTCAGGATCATATGGCTAATTAGTGTCTGAAGCTCAATTTGAACTCAGGTCTTCCTGACTCCAAAACTGGCTATTTACTGTTGCCACCTGGCTGGGTTTTATATTTCTTGCTTTCTCAAAAGGTAGAGTATGAGAAGGGGGAGAAAGAAAATTTGAAACTGAAAATAAAGTAAAATAAAATTTTTTTTAAAGAAATGTTTGTCACATTGCCTTGGGTCAACAAACAGAAGTTTGCGTCTCTGTAATTTCTACCCCTAATTCTCAATTTTATCCCTCAGGGCTAATGCAACAAGAACAATCTAATACTTTTTCATCTTGGGACGGATATAAGCACTTATATAATGCCTACAATCTGCCACACAGTTTGTTAAACACTTTGTTTTGCTAAGCATTTTCCAATATTGTCTAATCTGATCCTCACAACTATCCTACAAAGTGGGTACTATTATAATTCCCATTTTACAGTTGAAGAAACTAAGGCAAATAGAGGTTAAGTGACTTGCCCAGGATCATTAAGTAGCTGAGACTGGATTTGAAGTCAAGTCAGGTCTTCCTGACTCCAAGTCCAGCACTCTATCCATTGTGCAGCCTAGTGGATCTTCAGTATCTTCAGATACTTGCAGACAGCCATCATCTTCCCATTATTTTTTTCCTCCAAATCAAGTATCCCTTGTTCAATATCTTGCTCAACTCTTGTAATAATCATGTTACATATATACATATATATATATATATATATATATACATATATATATATATATATACATATCAGCATATTGTTTTAAGGTTTACAAAGATCTTGCTTCAAAATAACCCTGTGACACTTGTAGTCAGTGCAAGCAATCATGATTAACCCCACCTGACCAAGGAAAAAAATCTCCAAAAGATTGTGGCTTTCCCAGAGTCACACAAGTAGCAATTATCAGAGCTGGGACTTGGACCAAGATCTCCTATCGCCCAAGTGCAGTGACCTTTCCATCATACAAAATTACTGCCTCCTGTGACATAAATTCTGATGAAGCACAATGTCTGATACATGGTAGTCACTTAAGTACTTGCTCTTGCTAATTGATTAGTAGGCACAGAGGGGGAGGAGGAGAGCACAAGTATTGACTCTTAGTGATTACCCTTTGAGGTATAGCAGATAGGCAACACAATCAAGAAGATGTGGATTCATATCCCATTTATTAGTTGTATGATTTTGGGTAAAACCTCTATAGGCCTCCATTTCCTCACTGATAAAATGAGGGGACCAGAATCAATGACCTGTAGGTCCCTTCCAACTCTGGTACTTACAGTTTGCAATGCCATTAATAAATTTAAGAATTTTATGAGAAATTGATTTCAAGTTCATCGGCCTACAATTTGAGATATCCATCTTCTGCATTTTGAAAACTGCGACAGCATTTGCCAATTGCTAAACCTAAGGCAATTTCTCCATTCTCTATTATTCCTGGCAAAGTTCAATGACCAGTTCAATATTCAAAGTGTATACAGCACATGGAATTCCTAGGTAATCTCCCAACCAGGTGTTAACCTAGCCTGACCCTAATTAGTTTCTGAGATTAAATGAGAACAGGCATATTGAAGGTGATATGGGCATAGACAAATGTTTCTATTTCTATATCAGAGAACTAAGTTGTTTAACTTGGAGGTTCCTCCTCTACACAAACATGGTTCATCAAATAAATGTGGTTTGGGAAACAGTTTAGAATCAATATTTAAAAACACCTCCTTGGCACTTCATTTAGTCATACCATGATCTTTTGAAAGAGTAGTAGAATGGGAGGCAATAGGGTTGGCATTTGAATTTTCTGTAAATATTTTTCAGTATCTCTATAATGGGTATAATATTACAGATGAGTCCCTTAAGGGTGAGCAATAACAAAAGATGGGGAAAAGAATTTATTCAGTGCCTACCATGTGCTGGGCACCGTGAATCTCACAAATTACTTTATGATGTAGGTATCCCCATTCTGCAGTAGAAGAAACTGAAGCAGACAGTGATTAAATTACTTACCCAGGGTTACATAGCTAATTTGAATTCAGGTCTTCCTGATTGCAGGCCCAGCCTGGGGGGAGAGGGGAGCCCCTTCCCATGTCATTTAGCAGCTGATTGCTGATACAATGCCCGTGAGTTACCTTGCCTTCTAGCCTTCTAGTAAGTGGTGTTTCAGGTGGGATCACTTTATAATCCTATTGTCTCTCAGTAACATTATTAGCTAATAAGAGATTTATCTAGTCCCATCAGATTTTCAGTGGATGTGCTAATTTCTGGTTAAACTTCTGTTTCACAAAATCACAGCAGCTCAGAGTCATAAGGGGACTCCAAGGACAGTCAGTTCTACTTGAATAGAAGGAAGAATCCCCTCCAAAATATCTCCCACGAGGGGCCAACCAGCCCTCCCTTGGACTCAGTGACTTTCAAGATGCCTTCCACTCCGATCTATGATCCTGTGACAGAGCAATCAAAACCTGATAAAGTGCTGAAAGTTTCAGAGAGGTAGATTTGGATTCAGTGTAAGAGAGACCCCACCACCTCCTGTACACCCTCTGGGACTCAGTTTCCTCATCTGTAAACAAAAGTGTGGACTCCATAGGTTACAAGAGATCCCTTCTATCTCTAAATCCATGATGATTTCAAGTTTATAAAGTGTTCCAAGTTTTAGAAAGATTTGGTTTTGACCTCGGGAAAACCGTGATTAATTTAAACACACAAGTTCCTTGAGGGTGGGGCCTATCTCACTTTTGTATTTCTGTCCCCTTCACCTAGAATATAATAGGTATTTAATATATGTGTACTGATCTATTAATTCCTACTTCCATGCCTTTTCTTATACTCTGCTACCTACTTGGAAGACTTTTTCTTCTGTACTCTGACCAATCTGATTTCTTCCTATCCTCCAAGACTCAGTCCATATCCTAAGCCCGTGATTTCCCTGAACATGTTTCAGTCCTCTTTTCTGGATTATATATAAGCATTCCCCCAAGGCTTTATCCTAAGCCTTCTCTTACCTCTTTACAGTCACATTTTCTTGGTCATCACAAAATCTCTCTAAAGTGAGATTATTTAGTTAGAAAATAAATCAATTATTTAGATAGATGATTCTCAAATTTCTATATCCAACCTTAATTTCTTTCCTGAAGTACATCCCTGTATTACCAACTACATGATAGACATCTCTACTTGACTGCCTCACTAGCATGTGACCCAGGAGGGATTCCACATCCAATGCCATGGATTAGAGCCCGAGGGTTCAGATAAACAATTACTTACACTAAAAACATATTCAGTGTGTGTCAGGCAAAAACAACCTTCAAGGAGTTTCCATGGGGTCTCAGAAGCCTCTTGCTCAATCCATACAGAAGTTCTTACATACTTCTTATCCAAAGAGACCATGACTGAGTTTCTGATCAATACACCTGGAGACAAAGTTTCTTCCAGCAAACTGCCCCAACAATATTCCTGTGGGAAGGGGAGAGAGAGAGGTAATTTAAGGTTCCCTCAGTCTATATCATAGCATCCTGACCCACACAGTATCTCAAACACAATAGGAACAAAAGTGGTAACACAGATCTTTGCTGACCCAGCATGATGTGATGGAAACATACTCTACTAGGGCCTAGCAGAGTCCTGGTTCCAGTCCTAGTTCCATGATTCAATGTGATATGTGATCTTCAGGGAGTCACTTCCCCTGTCTAGGTCAGTCTCCTCACCTGCAAAAATGATAGCATTGGACTTAGATGATCATTAAGATCGTAGTCAGTTTTATGTCTATGAATAGCTCTAAGGACTCTGGTTTCAAATCTCTTCCCACTATTTCCATGTATCTCTGATCTCATAAATATGGTTACTCACTGTAGAGAATTATCTTTGCCTCCCCATCATGTAAAATTCTTTATGTATATATGCATATATGTATACATAAATACATACGTGTGTATATGTGTGTGTGTGGTGTGTGTGTGTGTGTGTGTGTGTGTGTGTGTGTGTGTGTATGCCTTACTCCCCTCCCCCTTCTCAGCCCTCAAATTAGCTCTCAGGAGCAAGTCTTCCAAATTGTTATACTTCAAATCACAGCACTGCAGACTTGGAAGGGATCTTAGTGACTATCAGCTCCAACCAATCCATGATTAAGTATTTCCTCTACAACAAACCCAACAAGTAGCCCTTTTGTGAAGGCTTCCAAAGAGGGAGATCCCACTATGTCTTAAGAGAGAGTTCATTCCCTTTGGGACAGTTTTCATTACTAGGAAGTTGTTTTTCTTATATCAAGCCTGACTGCATCTTTGCATCTATAATTTAATGAATACTCTAAAGTACATGGCACAGATCCTTACAGACTGTGGGTTCTCGATAAATATTTGTCTGGTTAATTTCAAGGGCTCATGGAAGGCTTTCAAGAGTTTCTTGCTAAGGGGGTAACAGTCACTCCATCTGTGAAAGAGATAGTATAAGGGAAAGCCAAGTTAATGATAGATACAAAAGTAAAATTAGTAAGAAAAAAGGGAAGGGCAGAAATAGCATCAGGCCCTAGCACCTTCCTCAAAATTAGTCAGTGGTAATGCTTTTCGTCTGTAGCACAAGGAGGGTAATAAAAATTAAGCTTATATTTCATTTCTCTCTATCTTCCAACTCAGTTTGGGACTGATTCTACTATTTCTACTTCCCTCCTTCCGTTCAGCCATCCACTCATTCAACAAAAATGCATTAATGAGTAACTCCATGCAATTCAATTTTTAAAAGCATGTAGCTACTAAATGCAAAGCATTATGCTAGGCATGGAAATAAGAAGAAAAAACTTTGATATTGATTTGATATTGAGAGATTAAATAGGTACACTTACAAGCAGTAAGAGGTAGTTTGAGAAATGAGAAAACATTACTACCTCAGGGAATCAGGAAACACTTCTACCATGAGAGGCCTGGTGATCCATAGAAGAATCTAGAGATTCTAAGAGGCAAAGATAAGAGGGACTGAATTCCAGGCCTGTGCAAAGGCTTGGAAGTAAAGGCTTGGAGAAGGTACATTGGCTTCAGGGAATAATGAGCAAAATGGTTTGTCTCTAGCAGAGTTCATGGAAGGAAGGAATGTGAAATGATTATAAAATTAGGTGGGAGGTAAACTATAGAGGGTTTTAAATGGAATTCTGAGCTAGTTGTACTTTATCCTAGAGGAAGTATAGAGTCAGTAGAACTTTTTGAGCAAGAAAGTGATGTGACCAAATCTGTGTCACAGGAATATTAATAATATGAAAGCTATATGGAAGATAGATTGAGTAGGGAGAAGATTAGAAGCACGGAGAACATTTCAGAGGCTATTGCAATAGTCCAGTAAAGAGATAATGAGGATAGTGGTCATGGGAGTAGAGTGAGCATACAAATGTAAGATATTTAATGGAGGTATAATTAACAAGACTTGGCAACTTATTGGATATTGGGAATGAGGGAGACAGAAAAGACAAGGGTGATTCCAAGGCTGTCCAACTGGGTATCTGAAAGGATGATGGTACCTTCTTTAGAAGCAAAGATGTTTGATGGAGGGATAGGTTTAGGAAAAAAAAAACCAATGAGTACTTTTTAGACATGTTAAGTTTGAGATAGCAAGGAACATCCAATTAAGAAATGTCAATTAAACATTTGGCAATAAGGTATTAGGCTCATGAAGATAGATTAGATCTGGGAATGTACATTTGGGCAGCATATGCATAACTGAACCATTGGGAACTGATGAAAGAGAGATACAGAAAGAAAATAAGAAGAAAAAAGCAAGGGCCTCAGGACAGTCTTTGGGTACACCCACATATTAGGCTGAAAGATGGATGATGATCCAGAAAAGACTAAGATGTCAGGAAAGCACAGAAAGAGCCAAGAAAGAAAAATTGCATGGAATCCAAGAGAGAAGAGATTAACCAAGAGGTGAAGGTAATCAACGGTGTCTAAAGCTTCAGAGTTCAAGGATGAGAATTGTGAAAAGACCATTGTAGTTAGAAATTGAGATCATTTATAATCTTGGATAGAGGAGCTTCAGTGGGCTGACAGATTCAGAAACCAGATTACAAGGGACTGGAGAGTGGAATGTGAAGAAATGGAGGCAAAAGTATAGGAAATAGGCTAAAAAAGGGACAATAGTAATAGGTAAATAGCTTGAGAGAATGTACTACATTGGGTACTAAGCGGTGAAAAAATGAAAACAATATCAGTATATGATAAAATACACGTTTATAAATCGCCAACCCTAGGCTGAGCATTCTGCCAGGCTCTAAGGTAGATATAAACTTCAGGTAAGATAGTCCTTGATTTCATTGGCCCTACAGTGTCATATGGAGGTTGGACATGTACAATTGCTCTAATATCTATTCTTAAATTATAAGTCCAATGGAGAGGTGCTAAACAAATTGATATGCAAGGTCCCGTGGAAAAGGTCATCCACCAGGGTGGAATGAGGAAAGGTTTACTGGAGAAATAGCTTTTGAGTTTAATGTTAAAGAGAAGAAATTCAACAGAATGGAGAGTGAAGAATACAGGCAAAAGGAATAGTCAGCAGACGCAGAGATAAGAATGTAGTCCCTTCACAGAGTGCAAGGAGTAATTGGAAAGGTATGGTCATGGAGGGAAGTAGTATAAAATAAGTGTATAAAGATAGGGTGACAGCAGATGGTGAAAGTCCTTGAATGTCAGCCAGAAGAGTTCAACCATACTTAGTAGTCATTAAGGAGCCACCGAAAATTTTTAAACAGTAGGAATATGTCCAAATCTGCTCTGGTTTGAAGGAGAGATTAAAGTGGCAAGAGAAGGAAGGTAATCATCGGATAATGAAGATATTGTGTTAGCACAGGAAAGTGGTAATAAGGGTTTATGGTTGATAGTGTTCACTGGAATAGGGAGAAGGGGACTGGTTCAGGAACTGTTAAGGAGATGGGATAAATGATACTTTGGACATGAGAAATGAAAGAAATAGAAGAATCAGAGATAAGTCCAAGGATATAGACATGGACATTAAGAGAATAGTGGTAAGATATATCCCTTCCATGTTATGGGGGTTATTGAGGGTGTGGTGCCCCTACAATCTGGAAAATCTGCATTGGTCCTCCCTTCATACCAGAGAAGAAATATGATTTTTTTCCCTTTTTGATGGCATGTTTAGAATATCTTATTGTAAAATATGGGTTAAGTGTTTGATTGTAGGTTCTACATTGTCTACTGTCCTTCACATGTTGTCTGTGGCATTCACAAAACTCCCAAAAGATTTCCATTTAATTTCTTATGTCAATCCATGATATAGCAAAACTAAGATGGGAAAAGTCATGATGTGGAGGTGATAACTGTAGTTCCTACCCCCCCCCCAGTTTGTAGATGAGTAGTATGAGAAATAACATATACAAATAACTAGAATATAAATCAGAGTATAACAAGGGAATAAATATAGGTTAGGAAGGCAGAAAATGCTATCAATAGCCATAACAAGCATTATCTTCTCTCCCCTTCCTATCACCCAAGCTAATGAAAAGGAGATAGAATAGCCCTTATGCCACATAGAGCAGCGGGTTTTGGGAATAGAGCAAAGTCGCATCTTTATGAAAGGGCAATGATAAATATGGCAATCTGGGGAACCTCCCTTGTGCATCTTCATTTGTATTCCTCCATTTTATGTGTATCCCTGAGGAGAAAATTGTGCAACAATCTATACTACATGGGGAAAGGGGGAGGGAATAAGTAATTATTTAGCATCTATTATTTTCCAGGCACTATGCTAAGCACATTGCACATATTATCTTGTTTAATCCTCACAACAAACCTAAGAGGTAGATGCTATTATTATCCTTCTTTTACAGTTGAGGAAACTGAGGCAGACAGGTTAAGTGACTTGCCCAGGGTCATACAGCTAGAAAGTGTCTGAGGCTAGATTTGAACTCAAGTCCTCCTGATCTGAGGCCCAGTACTCTAGCTACCACCTATGAATCTTTAGTAAACTAATAAGATGTTTGAGGTCTTGGACTCGGAAGATTAAGAATTTAGCAAGGTTCAATGATCATTAACCATTGTGTCCTGGGCAAAATCTTACAGAGTTTCTTCTTCTTTTCTTAGGAGGTCTAGTGATCATTGGTCACAGGACCCTGAGAAGAAGAGATGTATCAACAAAACAACATGAGTTCAGGAAAGAGAAATATCACTATTAACTAAGGAATGTCATGGAAGAAATAAAGCCCAAGCCAACCCAAGAAGTCTGGGCAGGATTTCAACAGAGATGATGAGGGATGGGATTCCAGGTTTAGTAGCTAGCAAATCATCCCGATACTTTTACTATCCTTTCCCTCCTTCTATTAGCAAATAGCACCAGGAAGTCAGGGTGGTTTGGAGGAACATTTTGAATCATGAGCAATATGAGAACTTTAAGTTCAAATACAATTTCTAAAACCCAATTGATTTTTATTTTACCAATGGGCCAGGTTTTACCAGGCCTCATTGAGACCATAAAATGAAATATTCTGTGCTGCTTTGAAGTTAAAAATGTTGGTTTAGGAACCCATTGTGCAAGTGTCTTGTTCCCCTTTCCTTCTTTAGAAATGATTTCAGGTTTAAAAAAAGTGCAAAGGATGAGATTATGATACATTCCATGAAGAAGATGACATTCCACAATCAGCATATCAACATTTCTGGGGCAGCCGGAATGTTATTTCTAAGGGTACCATGTTCTGAATGCACACTGGCTGGAAATAAATGCAGCCGGATAAATAATCTCTTCAGATCCTGAATTATCTCAGTGGAAGAGGCAGTTCTTACTATTTTCAAAGCAATCCAACATCAGCCTACACACTCCATGGCCCTTCAACTTTTATTTCAAAAGGTACCTGGGTTCTCATTTTCATAAATAAATAAAATCTTCTCAGGCCTCTCAGGCCATGGGAATCTAATTGTTTGAAATAGAATGCCTAAATATAGATCCATTATCTGCAAACACCCGACCAAGTCACATCTTTTCACCTGATTTTACCTATTAGTATTTGGCAGACTTCCAGGGTCCATGATCCGTGTTACAAGAAGTTTTCTCAACCCACTGGTGGTGTTTCTTAGGTTTTACACAAGTGACTTCCTAAACATTCAACAAGCCAACAGTCTCACTTTCATCAAAGGAAAAATCCCCTCTTCAATGATGTTTATCTTTTTCCCCTTCTGTACAGAAGATCTACTTGTGTGAGAAACCCTAGTACATCCGCTTCTCTAAAGACAATGGGTAGAGCACTTTTGGTTTCCAGTCTAGCAGGTTCTGTTCGTCTGAGGTAAGAAGTGAATGAAAATACCTCATTAGCCTTTTTTTCCATAGAAAATTCTTTCACATTAGAATTATGAAGCTGAATTATCAAAAACGCACTATGATTTTGAAATAACAAAATGGATTTGGCATGCCAGGCACTCTGCTAAATGTTGAGAGAGCACTGGATTTGGAGTGGGAAGGCCTAGATTTGAATTCTAGTTTACTTGCTGACCACCTGTGTAGCCTTTGGTCCGTCTTTTTTCTCTGCTGTATCTCAGTTTCTTCATTTGTTTTATGAATAAAACTGATTGAACAATAAGCTCCTGCAGTTTCCCAACACTGGCCCATAGTAGGCACTTAATAAACATTGATTGACTGACTAACTGCTTGATTGATTTCCTGTCACAGTCTGGGGTCAATTGTAAACTCCCCTGTTGGGCATTTAAAGCCCTTCACAACCTCTCTCCAACCTACCTTTCCCAGCTGATTAATGCTACTCCCTTTATGCACTTTATAGTTCAGTCAAGCTGGCCTTGCAGTTTCTTGAACAGGACAGTCAGATTGTATTCTAATGAACATGATCATCAGAATAATTGTATTCCAATATCCTACATCCTAAAGTCCATTCCAGGTTTAACACTATCTATTATAAAGTCTGTTCTAACTCTGACATTTAAACTTTTTTACAATTTAAGGTCCCTTCCAGTTCTGACATGCCATGCTCTAACATTCTTATGTTCTAAGGTTTCATCCAACTCTGATATTCTATAGTCTAACATGCTGTATTTAAAGATCCTGTCTAGCTCTGGCAAGCCATTTTCTAACATTTCACTTTCTAAAGGCCTTTCCAGATCTAAAATCTCATGTTTCTATTAATGTGGTGAGACGATGAAAGAATATTGGACTGAGAATCAAGATCAAGAGATCTGAGTTCTAGTTTTGGCACCACTGATATTACATGTCTCATTTCTCTTTGCACATTTGCAAAATGAAAGACTTTGAGTTAATGGTCTATAAGTTTCCTTCTAACTCTAAAATTCTGGGACAATTAATGTGGTAGAAGAGACCCAAAAAGGAAAAAAACCATTGAAGCTCTCAGCAAAACCTCTACATTTCAGTCTCTTATAGAAATGTTTCTTGTGATCACTTTCATCTATTCCCAACCACACTATTAATACTTTTCCACAATCATTTTCCTCATCCCTCAGTCTATCAGTTTTCCTTCTTGTAACATTGTCTGTAATTTTCTTTCCTGATGATTTAGTTCCACATAGAATATATGGCCCACTATTGAAATCTATCTGTTGACAGATTGACCCATTGTTCGGCACGCTGGAAGATTGCATCATATCTTCTGCAGTAAATGACTCCCAATGGTCTTTCTTGAGTATTCATGATGAATTGAGGTTGAATGTGAAGCTAGGAAATAAATATCATTGGAATAGCCAAACAAATAGTCACAGGAGTCAGATGGAGTTGAGTAGTTTGAATGTGGGAATTCCTCAGGGAGCAAGTAAAGCAAATAAGTTTTCAATGGATTAGAAATTCAACGTGAGTCAACATTGAGATAGGGAAGCCAAAATATTAATGTAATCATAGGCTGAGTCAAGAAAGGCATAATATTCAAAACTAAGGAGGTAATAATACCCCTGTTTCCCACCATGGTTGGACCAGATCTAGAGGATTGTGTTCAGTTCAAATAGCCACATTTTAGGAAAGACAATAAGTTGGAAACTATTGAGAAAAGAAAGCAGAATGGTGAAGGAAGATGAGATTATCTCTTATGTGTATCAATGTAAGGAAACGGAGATGTTTAGGTTGAAGAAGAGAGGACTCAGGAAGGAGCATGATTAAACTTGTTCTACTTGGATCCTGAGGGCTAAACTAGAAGCATTGGATAGAAGATGCAAAGAGACAAATTTCAACTGGAGATTGCAATTACAACCTGAGATTATATAAACTGATACAAAGTGAGGTAGGAATAAGGAGACAAACACTGTACACAATGCTGATAATAATGCAAATATGTAAATGAAAGGAACAAAATGGTCCTGAACCCTGTAAAATTCTAATAATAAATCTGAGCTCCATAGAACAGTTGAGAAGATGCACCTCCTTCCCTTCTTTTGGGGAGGTGGGGGACTATGAACATGACCGTTTCATATGCTATCAGACTTAGTTGGATAGTCTTACTGAAAGGCTTTTTTCCCCCTCTTTCTTTTTCATACTTTGTTATAAGTGATGATTCTCTGAGTAGGGAAGGAAGGAGGATATTTTTAAAAAATAAATATGAGGTAAAAACAACTCATCAATAAAAAATAGGGAAAGAGAGACAGAAAGGGAAGGAAGAAGGGAGGGAAAAAGAAAAAGAGTGGGAGGGAAGAAGAGAGTGAGGAAGCCAGGAAGGAAAAAGGGAGAGAAGGAAGGAAGGAAGGAAGGAAGGAAGGAAGGAAGGAAGGAATGAGAAAGGAAGGAAGGAAGGAGAAATGAAAAGAGGCAGAAAGGGAGGGAGGGAAGAAGGAAGGGAGATAATTGAAAGTGGAATGAACTGACTTGGAAAGTTATTTGGTTCTATATCATTACAAGTCTTTAAACAAAAGCTAATTGGTCAGTCATGGATTGTGATACAGAATATTCTTGTTCAAAAATGGGTTAGCTTAGATGCCCCTGGACCTTCCTTCCAACTCTAAGATTCTGTAATTTGTGCAATGAGACATATTTACAAGGACTGTGAACTTTTGGTTCCTTTGTGCTTTAGATTCTCCCTATGTAGTAGTGTCTTAGTTAATTGTGTTAGACTTTAGGATATTTAAGAACAAAGACTGTTATTTTTCACCTTAGCCTCACCTATGCTGGGCATTTTGTTGCTTGTTACAAAGAAGGCACTTAATAAGTATTTCTTGAATTGAAAGAAATTCTGACTGGAAGATTTGCAAAAAGCTTGATTTGAAATGGACTTTTAAATATTGGGAGTCAATAGTGGACACAGTGCTTGAATACAGATTTTGCTCATTACTATATTAGGCAAGTTTTTTTTACCTTTATAGGCCTCTGGTTCCTCTTCCATAAAATGAAGACTATGGACTAAATGATTATAAGGTCTCTTTCAGCTTTAACCTTCTTTGCTTTGAGGTAAAATTTGGGATTCTGTTAATGGCAAGAACTCTACCACTAAATGGAAATACTTGCTAATATGACTGTCCTCAATAGTGAATGAATAATAACTATCTTTTTTGTCTATTAGCTTTAAAGAAACTGATGTGCATTTATTAATTTGGGAGTCGGTGGGTTCAGTCTGGAATTCAGGAAGTGGTCTAAGAGTCCCATTAGCTTAAAATATCCAAAGTTCTGTTCTATACCAGTGACTCAGTAATTCTTGGATTGTACATTATACTATACATTAATAGATGACAGGGGTACGGGGAGTTGATGGGAAGTGGTGAATAAAAGGAAAAATGAGTTCTTAGGTCACCTCATTGAATTATAGTAGAAAGAAGGATAAGTCAATGGAAATCACTATCTCTACCAACTTTGAACAGATAGTAGAGGGTAATAGAAAGAATGCCTGAGTTGAAGTCAGGAGACTTGGAATCTAATTCTGGCTGTAATATTTAGCAGCTGTGGTGGAAATTTAGATAAATTACTTCCCCTGTCTGAGTCTCTGTTCTCTTAGTTATAAAATTAGGGGGTTTCACTAGATGGTCTCTAAAGGCCCTTTCAATTCTGACCTTCTGTAACTCTATGATTCATCCTAAAAGCTGCAGTTCTGTGAGTAGAGTTCATACCCATGAGTAATGAATCATGATGATACTTTTCTATACGACCCGGGAAAGTATCTGTACCTTGACAGGGGTTTCAGTGGGTTCTAACTGATATTCAGAAAGTAAGCAAGGCTGGGGGAAATACCCATGTCCACCTGTCATGCTGTCAGAGCAGGAAGTCCTCCTAAAGAGAGAGCAGCCTCAGACCGTACCCCTGGCTCCAGGTCTCCCGCAACTCAAGGATCATTTTTTTCTTCCTGTGTTTAGGATATGGTATGATGGGGATAAGTTCACACCAAATGATTAGGGTGTCTTTTTCTTTGTTTGATTGGTGGTTTTGTTTTGCTTTTTAATATGCTACAAGTACACAAATCCAATAAGATATTTAAACAAAACATGAAGCAAGGCTAAAATTACAAAGATAGTGGGCACAGTGCCATTGCTGCCTCCTTGGACTGCTCCCCTCACCACCCTAAGACACCCAGTGATCCATAATACCATGCTATTCTCAGGTATCTCCCCCAACTTGACAAGACACAATTCATCAAGATATTAAATTGTTAATGAGTATTATCCAAAGTCTTGCTCACTCAAATCCCTCTCTGTCTCTGAGCGGCTATTAGAATTCATTAGACCTTCTCTCTCCGGAACTCTAAATATCGAAGTCAGAAAAGTTCCCTTTTCCCCATCTTTCCCCTAGTTTCTAGGTATACCCCCTTTTTTTGCCACAGTTCCCTTTCACAATGTCAGCGGCTCTTCTTGCACCACTGGTTGCCCCTCTCATACCTATGACTTTTCTTCAGGTCACATTTCTCACTTGCCCTTTGAAAATCTCCCATGAGATCTTTATCGGTTCTTAAATCTTGGTGATCTAAAAGCTACCGAGCATGCAAATAGGCTCTAAGGGTTTAAGTTTGCAAAGTAAACATGAAATCCACCCACTGGTTATGTCCCATTACATCCCAAAGTATCTTCCACTTCATTATTGGCCATATACCTTAGCAAAATGGTTCCCGAAATAGTATGTGTTGGTACCAATGAACTTAATAGACATCACAAAAAGAAATGAAGCTGTAGAATTGTAAAACAAGCCAAAGTATTTGCTAATCCCATTTCCTCTACCCTCTTCCCCTCTTTACCTCTTTACTTCATTTTATTGGATCATTGGTATACTCCTCCACCAACACACCTGGCAATCCCTTCGTGTTTTCTCATACTACATGATTCCTCTGTGTGTATTTTGCATTAATCTTCCATAATGAATCCAAGCAATGAACTAGAGGTCATTTTGGGACTGTTTGCATAGTGCTTTCATTGACCATTTCTTGATTCTCATTCTCAGTACCTTGGCTAACCTACCTCCTTTTCTAATATGTCATATAAAGTAAGCTTGAATAAAGACTGGTAACTGAAAAAGTTATAGTTGGGGGGGGTGTTTTTGTTTGTTTTTGGTAAAAGAGAAAGAACACAGGACATGAAATCAGGACTTCAAATCCTCTCTCAAACATGTACTCACTGTGCAGTTGTGTGCAAATCACTTAATCTCTCAAATTCTCAGCTTCTCATCTGCAAAATGAATTGTTGTACATACTGTACTCCTTGCCACAAAAATCTTGTCACAAAGGAATGCATGTCACAACCCTTAAAAAAAGTGATTTATTGATTAATAAATTCAGAAAAAGGAAGGTTATAGTCCCACTGTAGCCAAATCTGGTAAGATTATATCTGGAATATAGTGATCAATTTTGGATATCACAGCTTAGAAAGGTGTAAGAATTGTTCATAGGTTTAGAGTTGACAAAAGTCTTAGGCATCATCTACTCCAACCCCTCCTTGATCTAGAAAAAAGAAACTGAGGCCAAGCAGGGCTAAATTATTTGTCCAAGGTCACACAGTCAGAAAACAGCAAAACCCAAATTCTCATTCCAAGTCCTTTCACTCTAGAGCCATTTTTTCTTCATATTTAGACAATACACTGCCTAAAATCAAATGATAACAGCTGAAAAGTTAGAACACCTTCCCCCCTCCAGAGAGACTAAAACCAAAATCTCAAAATCTCATAGTCTCACCATGAGACCATTTCTTAGCAGGATTAGTCAAAGGAAAGCACAGTTTTATTCTAGAGAAGAAAAGAGGAGGATTTGATCATTGTTCTCAAGTGGATGAGAGGTAAGAGTTAGTTGACTCAGAGACTCTGATTGCTTGATTTCCCTCCCAGTGGAACTGATGAAATTATACAGTGTAAAGGGAAGGTAACAAAGGAAAAGGCTTAGGTCTTAAACAGAGTGAATGGATGAATGAATGAGAAAGTACTTAAGTCCTTAGTATGTGCAAGACTAGAGAAGGAAATGGCAAACCACACCACTATCTATGGCCAGAAAACTCCAAATGAGATCACAAAGAGTACTCAACAATAACAAAATCTACAAAATGTTGTCTCAAGTGTTAGGGATGCAAATAGGAAAATAAGACAGGCCCTCTCTCATTCTGTATTTGTGGGATTGATTGTTTTTAACTCAAGTGGAGGATCTTATATTTAACCATATTGAATTTCATCTTATTTGATATTGCCCATATTTCTAGTCTGTAGATGACTTAACAGATCCTGATCCAATCATTTAATGGGTTGCCTATCCCTCCCAGCTTGTGTCTTCTGGAAATATAAGCATGCCACGTATTCCCCAACTAAGTTCAAATGTTGAACAAAACAAGACCATAGAGAAATTCTGGAGGCACTATAATAGAAATATTATGAGGAAATTAGACTGGTGGGATTAAGCAGGGCAAGATAGATCTGGAATCCTCATTATTGGATATGTCCCTTCCCTTATAGCTATTGCCTGACATCAGTTTAAATCCTGAAAACCTAAGAAAATATTTTCCAAAGTGCCTTATGATTAATTGGGTATTTTCCCCCATTAAAGAGTAAAACATTCATTTTGTGAGGCCCTTTGTTATACAAAAAGTAGAGGAAGGTGTGAAGGTTTGGGGACTTGAAGTGGTCTTGGTGGTTGTTTAGCTGAAACCAGGAAACTGAAAGTCAGAAAAGGGAGACAGCATAAGCAAGATCACAAAAGCTGGTAGTAGGACAATGGGGTAGAAAACTTAAGTGATATTTTCTCTTTGTACATGCATGGATGCAGGGGGTAGGGGGGAGGAGAGGTTGCTATTAATTATAGATTGCATTTCATCTCCTATGTCCCATACTAAATCATTCGGTATGTCTTTATGGCAGGCTTTTGGAAGAAGTTGATAGAAATGCATTTAGAACATGCAACTGTCAGCAGATGGATCAAAGTGATTTATTTGTTTTACTATGGATCCCAGTCTCCCTTCCATCAGCCTTCTTGTTCCAGGGCCAGAGTCCACCCTTTGAAGTTCATTGTAGGATCCTCATTGCCTTTGGCCTGCATCTAAAATAGAGTTTGACCTATAGCTCCTGACGCCTTTGTTGGCTTTCATGGAACTTTTCCTCTCCCAGGAAGACTTTGAAATGTCAAGTGTCCCAAAGGCCCTTTCTGCACAAGGCAAGTATGGCAGTGACTTTTGAGAGTCCTCCCCTTTCTGCGCCCCATCCCAAACTGAGATTCCTGAGAGATTCCCCAGCAGAAAAATTCCAATCAAATGCATAATCTTTATGTCAAAGCAAAACATTTCCTCTATAGTCCAATCTACCTTTTTGTCCTGGTGACAAGGGCAGGAAAAGCTATATGGAAAGCTAAAGCTTCCTCTCTCTTCTCTGAGCAAGGCTTTCCGTCTTGGAGACCCTTTGAATGTTAGAGCTGGAAAAGAAATTATAAGCCCATTTACTTGCTACATAGTAATATAGCGTTTACATCTACTCTATGAGTATCTATATATCTAAATCTAGCTATGTATACTGTAGTATCTGTTGATGCTAAAGTGTATATACATGTAAATTTGAAGCATCTATGTGCCTACAAAAGACATGTATATATGTGTATATATATGTACATATGTAAGATATATGAATCGTATGTGTGTATATATATATATGTGTGTGTGTGTGTATAGAGGGGAAGAGAGAGAGAGAGAGAGAGAGAGAGAGAGAGAGAGAGAGAGAGAGAGACTAGTATACTTGTTTGTGTACATAAATATATGCAGGATGTTCCCAAACTTTAGTTTTAAGCTATTAAAGGTTAAACCTTCACCAAGAATTTTGGGACACCCTGTATAATGTATGTATAGATATAGACATTCAACTAACATTTATTAAGGGCTAACTAACGTATATTAGTGCTAATCACTCAAGATACAAGGAAAGGAAAAATAAAGTCTCTGCTTTCAAAGAACTCATAATTTAGTGAGGAAGACAATATGCAAACAACTTACGTGTAAACAAAATTTATAAAGGCTAAGTCAGAGATAATCCTCAGAGGGTAAGCCAGAAGATTGAGAAGGACTGAGAAAGGATTCTTACATAAGGTAGAATTTTAGCTGAGACTTGAAAGAAGGAAGAGGTTAGATGAGGAGAGAGAGTTACAGGCATAGGAGACAGCCAATGAAAATGCTCAGAGTTGGGAGATGCCATCTCCCGTTTGAGAAACTGGGAGGAAGTCAGTGCCACTGGATCAAAGAATAGGGGTTGAGGAAGGGTAATAAAGTATAAGAACACTAGAAGAGTGGGAAGAGGCCAGATTCTGAAGGCTTTGGATGCCAAACAGAGAATCTTATATTTGACCCTTGACACAAAAGAGTAGAGTTGGTTGAATTAGGGGGAAGACATGGGAGGGTGAGGAGGGGGTGGCATAGTCAGATTTGTACTTTAGGAAGATCATTTTGACAGCTGAGTAGATTATGGACTAAAGTGGGGAAAGAATGACCAGAACGCTAATGCAACAGTCCAGGTGCGAGGTGATGAGGGCCTGCATCAGAGTGGTAACAGGGTCAGAGGAGAGAAGGGTGAATATGGGAAAGAAGTAGAGAAAGCAAAAATGGCAAAAATTTGCCAACAAACTAAAGAGAGGAGGGTGAAAGAGAATGAAAAATTGAGGATGACATCTAGGTTTTGAGTCCAGGGGATCATACGTCTATCCAGATAAATAGAAATAGATATCTATCTTGAGAGGCAGTATGATATATAGAGTCCTAAGCTGACCATGAAGACTCCTGGCTTCAAATCATACCTCATTTGTTTAGGAGCTGTGTGACCCAAGACACATCATTTCATATCTCTAGGTCTTGGTTCCTCATCTGTAAAATCAAGAGATTAGACTAGGTGGCCTCTAAGGTCCTTTCCTCCTCTAAAAATATAAATATATGATCCTGTACCTATGACCACCCTCATTTGGTAAATTCATCAGGTTTCAATGGTTCAGTTAATATCTCTCTGGAAATGGGGGCAGCTAGGTTGTGAAGTAAATAGAGCACCAGCCCTGGAGTCATGAGGACCTGAGTTCAAATCTGGCCTCAGACACTTGACACACTTACTAGCTGTGTGACTTTGGGCAAGTCACTTAACCCCAATTACTTTGTCTTCTCCCCTCCAAAAAAAAAAAATCTCTCTGCAAATGACTCCCAGATCTATATATCCAGCCTCAATCTTTCTCCTGAGCAGAAATCCAATGTCACAAACTGCCACATAGCCATTTTGAAAGTGATGTCTCGTAAGTATCTCAAACTCAGAATCCCAAACAGAATTCATTATATTCTTCCCCTAGCCAAACACAACCCTATTCCAAACTTTTGAATTTGTCAAGGTGACAAATGTAAAGCCAGCTCAAGCAGGTTGGTAAGAGCCAATTGTTAAATCTTCAATGTGAGCATTTAGACTTCAGAAATCAGCACACACTACAAATCAAGACTTGATTTATTGATTTATTTATTGTCTAGATGTAAAAAAATGATAGGGGAAAGGTCAACCTGCAGATTAAACTTGTGTATCTTGAATACATTGTTTTTCAGAGAGCTGGTTGTTAAACATTTATGACTACATTCCTAAAGCAGTGTTATGAAAACTAAGAGTGCCAGAAGAGGGTGATTGATCATATTAGAGATTGAAGAAAGATCAAGAGGGATAAGGACTGAAAAAAGGTCATTAGGTATGGCAATTAACTGAAATACCAGGTTGGCCCATTTTTGGCCTGGCATTTGGCTACTATGCAAAAGCTCGTTGTATGTTTGACTCTTCATACTCCATTCCAGCATCACATGGGGAGTCTATTCAAAGAATGAGACATCATGGAAAGAGCAAGGGCTTTGCACTCAGAGGATCTGGCTTTACATTTCAGCTCTGCTATTGAATATTTATGTAAACTTAGGTTACGTCACAATCTCTATTACTCTTAGGTTCATCATCTGATTGTGGCCAAGTTCTTTCCCTGTTCCAAATTCAATAAGCCCAAGGGGACACAAGGAAAAATGCCACTTTTTCACAAAGTCATGTTAGTCTCTTAAAAGGTAATTCATTAGTAACATTAAGTAAAGCAAATGGCTATGCCAGGTCATAAAATAAACCCCACCATACTCTCAACAACACACTGAAGATTGAAAAAAAAATTGGGTAGCATAGCAGTACACAGATAAAGTGACCTTACTTAACAGAATTTGTAAGCATCATCCTTTGAACTTAAAAAGGAAATAGGAGAGAAAAATATAACTAGCTCTAGTTTAGAAAAGATAAGATTTACTATCCCTCTGAAAAGCCAAGAAGAACCAACAAACCACGTTGTCCTGGGATGTAGCAATACTGATAAGTGCTTTCCAGTTCCAAGTAGAGGGCATTCATTTAAAGAAGAGAGAACATTGCCCCTTCTGCTGTGTTTATTTTGTTTCCCTCCTAGTCAAGTTGACTGGTCAATCTTAATTGAAGTGACCTTTGATCTAGTTGTGGGAAGGTCTTCAGCTGACAGAAGCAGTTCAATTTTGCAACATCATAGATCTAAAGCTGGAAGGGTCTCTAGGGGGTCATCTAGACAAACCCCCAAATTTTACAGCTGAGGAAACTGAGGCAACAAGAGATTAAAGTAGCTTGCCTGAGGTCACAGAGATAATACCTTGCAGAGCCTCGATCCAAACCAAGGTATTTTAATTCCAGAACTCTTTTCATTACAAAACACTACCCATGATTCTGTATCCATTATAGGACACAATTTAAGAGACCAGTTACCCAGTAAAACTTGCAATTCAGCCAGCAATAGATCCACCTAATATCAAGAGCAACAATAATAATAGCTGACAGGTACACTGTGCTTTAAAGTTTGCAAAGTCATTTACCCAAGTTATCTCTTTTGTAGCTGGTGTAGGATATGAGATCTGAATTTCCTCCCAAAGTTGCTTCTTGAAGTAACATGGGCCAAATGGGGGTGGATGCTTTCTATCTCCTCTGCCCCCAACCAACCAGTCCCATGCCCTGTAGACTTAGTGCCTGCTACTTTTGGCATATCCTGAGCTTGTTTGGAAATCACTCACCTTCACGAAAGAATTCTACCATTTGCTGTACTAATTAAACTGAACCATGCTATCTCACATTCAATCACATTTATGTAGCTCTCCAAGGTTTACAAAATGCTTTCCTCCCAACTTATACTACATGGTAATTAGGTTAAGTATTATGAGCCCCATTTTGCAGATGAGGAAATTAAAGCAAGAAAATTCTTGCACTGAACCAAAATTGGTCTTCTGAAAATTTCACTAATAGATCCCTGTTTCTGACCACTAGGGCCAAATGGAATACAATACCTTGTCTACTGGGTAATCCTTCAAGTGTTTGAAGAACAATGATCATGTGCCCCCTAAATCTTCTCTGTTCTCCTAGTTTCTTCAAAAGATCCCCAACCCAGATGGTTCTGAGTCCCCTCCACAGGCTTTTTCTATGACCACAGAATCTCAAAAGCAGCCTCTCAGTACTGGGTTCCCTGTTCCTGAAGTGAGGTCTTTCAGCAGAGACAGGTAGACCATTGGCCAGGAATGATGTAACAGAAATTCACTTCTGTTATTTGTCCTTTATCATCTAAAAGGACTAAAATGGCATCACTATGTTAGAGTCAAGTTACAGTGTGTCTGATTGTGACTGATCAGACCGGTACAAGATCAGAGGTCTCTACCACAGGTTGGGCACAGATAGTCTTGTGTGAACATTTGTGGTGGATTCTCCAAATTTTCACATCTCACATTTCTTTTGAACTACCCCAAAACAAAGATCAGAGTAACAGCTTTGAATGTCAGTTTGGTACAGTGGAAAGAACTGGAATCAGAGAGCATGGGTTCAAATACTGCCTCAGACACTAGCTGTGTGACCTTAAGGAAGACACTAAGACATACTTTCCTCATGTATCAAATGAAAGGACTATATTAGATGGTCTATAACAGTGGTTCTCAAGCTTCCTAATGCCGCAACCCTTTAATACAGTTCCTCATGTTGTGGTGACCCCCAACCATAAAATTATTTTTGTTGCTACTTCATAACTGTAATTTTGCTACTGTTATGAATCTATCTGATACACAGCATGTATTTTCAGTGTTACAAATTGAACAAAACCACAGGTTGAGAACTGCTGGTCTATAAGGTTCAGCAAACATTGAATAGGAGGAAAGGGAACAGTGTCCCAAAAGAGCTTCCCTCTGTCCTGCCCTAGAAGGCCCCCAGAGAAAAAGTCCTACCTATCTTAGGATTTAATCAGAATCTGAATGCAATACATCAGAGGATCATTTAGACTTGTCTTCCTTCTATCCAACAGACCAATAATTCTCCAAGTGCCTTCCAAGTATGTGTCAGTAGCAGTATGCTGGTAAATGTGTAACAGCCAGCTATCTGGGGGAAAAAAAGTATGCACATCATACTTTTAAGTTTACTGTTCAGTATTAACATTTTCTCTATCACTTTTTCTTTTTTTCGGAGGAGCGAAGGCAGGGCAATTAAGTGACTTGCCCAAGGTCACACGGCTAGTAAGTATGTCAAGTGTCTGAGGCCACATTTTTACTCAGGTCCTCCTGACTCTAGGGCTGGTGCCCTATTCACTGTACCACCTACTTGCCCTTTCTTAAATCTAGACAATCAACAAAAATAATAAATAAAGTCCTGATTTGAAGCAAATTATTTCCCATTTATCCTGTATATAGCTTGCTTTGTATATATTTGTTTGCATGTAGTCTCCTCCATTCAATTACAAGCTCCTTGACAGCAGGGACTTTCTAATGCCTCTTTTTGTATCCCCAGCTTTTGGCAAAGCACCTGGCATATAGTGGACACTTAATAAATGTTTTTGATTGGTTAATTGGACTCTGTTTGGCCTCAGATAGCAGAGCCACGAATAATGGATAGAAGTTTCAGAAAGGAAAATTTTGTCTCAAAGTAAAAAGAAATGTCCTCAAGATCAAAATCATCCAAAAGTAGAGTGAGCAGTCTCGAAAGTTAATAGTAATAATAACTCTTACTATTAAAGGACTTTTAGATTTGCAAAGCATTGTATGTGTTATCTCAGCAGATTCACATGATACTAAAAGGATGGCACCCTTAGTATATCCATTTTACACATGAGCAAACCAAAGGTCAGAGAGGTGAAGTGACTTACCCTATGTCATACAGCTAGTAAGCACACAGAAGAGATTTGAACGCAGGTCTTACAAACTGAAGGAACTTTAGAAATCATTTACTCCAATTCATAATTTGAATAGGACTTCCTTTTACATCGTTCTTGACAAATGGTCCTTCAGTCTCTGCCAAAAGAACTCTCTTCAGGGATAGGGAACCCACTATTGAGAGGCTGCTTCTGAGATTCTATTGTCTTATTAAAAGTCTGTTGAGGTGACTCAGAAACATCCAGGATAAGAATCTGTTAAAGGAACTAAGGTCATTTAGCCTAAAACAGAGATGACTTGGGAAGCACATGAACATTGTTCTTAAATATTTGAAGGACTGTGTTGTAGAAAAAGGGATTGGATTTATTCCCCTTGGCCCCAGAGGGCAGAACCTAGAATTAGTAGGAATTTTCAGAAGGCCAATTTTGGCTCAGTGAAAGACTTTCCCGAACATTTAGGGAAGTCAGAAAAAGGAATGAGCTGTCTCATCACTGTTTGAGCAGTGGCTGTGTGACTGCCTCTCAGGAATGTTATTTATGAGACTTTGCCGTCAATTAAGAATTTAGACCAAATGACCTTTAAAGTCCTTTTTTGGGTATGATGCCCTCAGTTTCTCCCTCCCACCCCAAGCTAAACATTCTCTGATCTTCAGCTAAATTTCATATGTCATAGTTTCAGGTCCATTGTAGTTGAATTCAAATTGGATATAATTCTTCCTAAATGAACACAATATTCCAGAAGCAGTCTTACTAGGACAGTTTTCTATCCTTATCAGACAGTCCTTTATCTCCCTAAGTAGACTTTAAGCTGATCTAAGATAGTCTACCTGCTTTGTAAATGTCTTGTATGTAACTAGCTATTTTCATGTTCATTTCTCCCATTAGATTGTGAGCTCCTTGAGGACAAGGGCTATATATACATATATCTGAATATAAGGAGAGAGAGACAATGCCCTTTTTTTTTTAATCCCTAGAGATTAGCCCAGGAATTAGAACACAGTAGGAACTTAAATGCAAGTTGACTGACTGACAGGTACTATGACTTGTATTTCTTTATGACTCGTAATCTTGATCCCCATGGTACTTAGCAGCACAGTGAAGGGTGGACAGCTGCTATTCAATGAAAGAATTCAGGGGAACGGCATTAACCTCACCCATCAAAAAAGTAAACAGATCTATCTACTCCCTAACTCCCAAATACATGTTACACACACACACACATATACACACACACACACACACACACACACACACACACACACACACACACACCCCTTCCTCTCTTAACTATAGCAACTGTATTATTCACCATCTCCAGAAACCAATATGCTTAATGCTTAATAATATTTGTGTTTTCTCCTGCTATTTGCTTCACCATAAATATCCTATCCCTACCTCCCCAATCCATCTGCTGAAATCCTAGAAATTCTTCCAGATCCCATTTATATGCCACTTCCATGATCCTCCCAGCTGTAAATGTTCTCATTGGATCCCATAGCAATTTGTATACCTTACCTGATTGCTTTACTATTATTCATACTATATTTTTTTGTGTATGTGTTACATTCCCCTAATAGTATGTAAACTCCTTGGGCACAAAAATTAGCCTTATTTAGTTTTCTATTTCCTTTAGCACTTAATATAAGCTTTGTATATTGTATATTGTAAGTACTTAATAACTCTTTGTTAAATGAATACATGAATAAATGAATGAATGAACAGTCTCATCTATTATTAAAAAATCAAGTCATTATAAGACTAGCTCAACCATGTTTAAAATAGAACAAGAAAGCCGCTAAATTTTCTCCTTGCCAGTTGTGGGGTGCTGTCATTTAGATGCTGGCAAAGAGACAGTTTAAGAGAGCTCTTTGATCTAGTTAGGTCCTTGCCCCTTCTTACTTGGACAATTATACTTGGTGTCCTTCCTGCTAGTCTTGCTCCCTTCTTTAGTAAATCCTCCAGAGAGCTACCAATATAATCCTCCTACAGCACACATCTGACAAGATTGACTCTCTACTCAAAAAACTTCAGTGGCTATCCATTTCCTAACAGATAAAATATAAAATCCTATGTTTGGCATTTTGGACTCCCCACAATTGGCCACCTGTCTACTTTTTTCAGTCTTATTTACTGATACTACCCTATGAAAACTCTACTTTCCAGTCAAACTGAACAACTAACCATTCCTTGAACTCAGCATTCTATCTCCTACATACATGTATTCATACAAACCAAGTCCTATACCTGGAATGCCATTTCTATCCCTCAGAATCTTGCCATCCTTCAAGGCTCATCTGGAGGTGACACACTTTTGAGGGTAAAGATATTGATTCTTAAGATCTTTGAAAGAAGACTGAAAACCTACGCATGGGGATAATCACGCTCCAAAAAGACTAATAAGAGAACAAATGACTACTGGCTCATCAGGGCAGCTAGGTGACACAGTGTATAGAGTGCTAGGCCTGAAGTCAGGAAGACTCATCTTTCTGAGTTCAAATCTGCCCTTAGACACTGACTAGCTGTGTGGCTCTGGGCAAGTCACTTAACCTTGTTTGCCTCAGTTTCTTCATCTGTAAAATGAGCAAGAGAAGAAAATATTTATATTTATATATTATGGTTATATATGTAACCATATTTACCACAAAAGCCCCAAAAGGGAGTTGCAAAGAATTGAACGTAATTGAAAAACAACTGAACAATTGGCCCATCAGCCTACTTTCCCACCTCTATAAAATCCTTATGAAAATTACCTAGACATGAATTGAGGGCATAAAGGTATTTGAAAGAAAAGAGACAGGATTTCACAAGACATGTTTTACATTATTGAAAGGGGCAGAGAGAACAGGGTCCCACTATGCTTATTATGTATTTGACTATATAAAAGCATCATATTCAGTAGAGCAAAACTGTTCTAAAGGCTCTCCTTCCACAATATATCTCCCATGCATATGTTAAAATTAGAGGATGATTTTAACATATTTTTTTTTAACATTTACTACACTTGATGTAGTAGATAAGTGCACTGGCTTTTAAGTCCAGAAGACCTGGGCTCCAGTCTCCCCTCCAACACACAATGGCTAAATGACCCTAAGTAAGCCATTTTTATTCCCATAGTCCCAGCAACTCTTATAGGATATAAGTGGTGCTAATTCATATCAGTAAAGAGAGTTCCATCATTGGGAGTTCCCTACACCAAAGAAATCACAGATACACTATAATTTTCTTTAATTAAACTTTCAGACAAGATTGATGTCTTATCAACAGAGATAATTTTTTGACAATCTTTTGATAATCAATGTCCCAAGAGGCCAAAACAAAGTAAAACAAACAGTCAAAAATACAGTGAGATACTTTTGCCAAAGGTTTTTGCCACTGTCATGGAGGCTGTCCAGAAGAAAGTCCATGTAAAAGAGGGATTCCCTATAGATCAGAGTTTCTTGATCTAAGGTCATTGGATAGACTGAGGTCCAAAAACTTGGATGGGTAAAAAGGCATCCAGTACTCACATAACACTATGTTCTTATAGAATTTTAAGGTCTATGGTCTCCTCTTTTTCCATTCTCTTCAGTTTAACCTCCTGGAATTAGCACCATGCCCCAAGCACGCACTGAGTTCAAATTTTAGAGTTCTGCTTGATGGGGTTATAGGCTCACTGATAAAATGAAATTATGACTTGGTAGGGGCCAGGAAGCCCTGTTCCTCTTTTGCAATTTTAGGATTCTAGCATAATGTATAATATGTTCAATCTAAAATCCCTGAGGGTCATCCGTCTAGGCATATTATGATCTCAAATATTGACATGTCTGCAAAGATAACAAACTAATTTATAATATCAGTCTTACAAAATACCAACAAATAGGTATGATATAGGTAGATAACAAAATAGGACATGTTACTGTTTTTTTTTTTTCCTCTAGTGAAGGAGGAGAATGGAGAATAATGAAGATACCTCTCAATTGTTGTGCTTCCATGGCTGAGTGTGAAGAATCCATATTAGATGATACCCTTCCTTCAATTAGGTTGCTCCAGCCATATTGTGGAGAATGATGCTGGCTGCCCTAGAGGAAGTCTAGTTGTTTTCCACTCCTTTAGAAAAATATTTGCCCTGTTTCCTACTTTCTGCCATGCTGCTTATCCCTCAGGAACTCCAAAACATTTAACCATTGAAAGATCTTATCTTCTCTGGATCCAAACCATATGGAGCTAGACTCAGATGCTCTTTCACCCAAGGGGCTTACTCATTCTTCAGTGGAAACATATAGTAGGGGCTACACACACATATTCAATAGATACTATAAACAGGCAATGAATTGGTTATGAATTGAATAGAAAAAGGAAAGTAGGGTAGACTGCCTTTAGAAAGTTATTTAGTGCTTTTGATGATCCTAAGCTTCTCCTGCAACAAACTCCACCTTTTAAACGTGAATATAATGGTCTTTCTCAATACCAGAGTGTTAGAATATCATAGTCTATGGAGAGTTAAAGTTGTGAGTCCCCTGGAAGGCAATGGAGATGTGTGTACTAAGCAACAAATTGCCAATGGAGAATTTCACAAAAACAGCATGCATGAGGGATATCATAAGAGAAATGTGTGACCAGAAAAGAATGTGAGTCAGTTAGTTAGTAGGAATGAAAGATAACTCACATGCTCCACTGATTTCCAACCCATGTTAGGAGATCTGGAGGAAGGTCCTCAGAATATTGGGTGGACCCCCTCTTGAGGATTCATGGGTATAGACAAGAAGGATAAAAAGCTGTGGATGGCTGACAATCTTCACCATCAGAATGAGTCACCACATTGATGAGATCAACCTAAGATCAAAGATTTTTACAGTTTCTCCTCTCCTCTTCCTTTTAGCTGTCAACTCTCACCTCCTACATGGGAGTCTGGTTGCCTCCTCATGGCAGTCTCCTCATCAATATTTTCAATCAGTTACTTCTAACTTTCTGTAAGCTGAGAAGTTGGAGAGCTAAGCTTATTAACACTGGGTCATTTTTGAGTAAAGACATTCTGAATAAGGCTCTGAGGGGCTCCCCTGTGGGTAAAGAACACAGGCTTGCTGATTTTGGCTTAGTTATTCCAAGACTTTCTTCTTTTCTTTCTTGGTTGTATCTTCTAAGAGAATTTGCTGGATAGCTCAGTTCCAAATAAGTGAGTAATCTTTCAGTACTTGATTTCTATATGCTAAAATTTAGGGAAATTATCCCAGTGGAAACCTCAAAGATTTCTCTTTTTTTTTTTTTTTTAGAAGATGGTATTGAATAGGTTTACAGATAGCTGTGATTAATGAGCTATTGATTAGATACAACTTGTTTATGTAGCAAATTGATTTCTTGAGAATTCATCACATTGTCTCTGCCAAGTAATCCCTGGTTAGTGAATGATTTGTAACTTTCTATGGTTCATAGAGCTGCAGTCAGCTTTAGGTGACTCTTCTTACCAAGGTTCAAATTTATTTCAGTTTTACCAGTACTTTGAAGAGACCTTACTCTCATGTACAGAGTGGCCCAAAAGTTTTTTTAAACTTTTAAGCATTTAAGCTCAACAGCCTAAATGATGACAGCAAAAGCACAACAATGAACATTTATTTAGCCCCTACTATGCTTGTGTTAGGTGCTAAGAGTACATAAATGAAAAATAATGTAGTCCCTGTCTTCAAGGAGCTTACAGTCTACTGTTAGGATACAGCAAAAATGGGAGGAAATAGAAGCTGGGCAGAAATAAGCACAGTGTAAGGACAAATGTGTTCAGAGCAAACAAGGAGTTTGAATAAAGTACTGTAGGAACCAAGAGGAATGAGAGAAATAATTATTAATAAACAATGATTTGGGGAAATCCAGAGTTTGTCCTCATTCAAAGTTTAGTTTCTTGAAGGATGAATTAACTCACCTCAATCTTGCTCAGACCCCTCCCAATCTTAAAAGGAATTTAATCCCATTGGGTTCTACTCAGGTTTGGGTGGGGATAAATTATTCATTAGATTGCCCCAGGCTGGGGGTAATTTCGAAGTAAATGACATAATCAAAATTCATTAGAATAGGTCCAGTCCATTATTGTAATATTCTTTCTCTCATTACTTGCTAGCCAATCAGAGTTGATTACCACCATCTCTAACATCCAGTTTTCAAACCCACCATCATGATGGTCTTTGGCATTTGAGAGTGCCACTGACCTATTTCATCAAAATGCTAGCATTACTAATAAAACTTTGAATTACCCAGACATTATGTCCCTCAAACTTTTTAAACATCACAGGAAGAAAATACTGTCTTCAGCTAAGGGAAGGCTTCATGGTAGAACTGATTTCTAAGCTTGGCCTGGAAAAAAAAAAACAAAAACAGAAAGCTGTCAACAAAGATATATCTGCTGCTCTGCCTGGTCTCAATTCCATGTAACAAGATGCCCTTCCCAGGTTGAGTTAATCTCTTCTGATCTCATTTTCATGCTGCTAAATCAAAACTTGATTGCCACCACTTCCACCAGCCTCCTCTCCCTTCTGATTGGAAGGCTGGAGCATGCCTTCCTCTCTAGAGGGCAAATGGTAGGCTCTAAGCTCTCTGCACTTTGCATCTGCCGCTCTGCCTTGTTTCAACTCCTTGGAACAAGACATCCCTGCTCCAGGTACCCCCTGATATCCTATCCCCACTCCCTACTTTTCTGCCTCCTTTTGTGTATTGTTCCTCTCAGTCCATTAGATTGTAAGTTCCTTGAGGGCAGGGACTTTTTATTTTTATTAATTTTATCCCCAACACTTAGCACAGTACTGGCATATAATAGATGTTTAATAAATGTTTATTGGATTGTATTGGAAAACATTCCGGGATTGAGGGGGTGACCTGCAAAACCTCTGAGAGACAGAAGAAAATAGAATTAAATAAGGGGAAATGTAACTGGTTTTATTAGAATGTTGAGTACATATAAGGAAATGGAGACTCAGAGACGGAGGGATAGAATTTCAAATCAAAATCAAAACTTTTTTTTAAATGTTAAAAATTGTTGTAACATGTAATGGGGGAAATAAAATTATATTTTAAAAAAAGGAAATACAGAGAAATAAGGTGGGTTGTAAAGAGCCTTATATGCATAAGAATTTTCTATTGTATTCTATAAATTATAGAGAACCAGTAACATTTTAGAGGCAAATGAATGACATGGTCAGGCCTGTGCATTCAAAAGCTAATTTTGGCATATGTATGAAGAATGGATGTGTTAGAGAAACTCTAGGCAGGTAGACCATTTAAGAGGCTCTTGCTATTGTTCAAATGAGAAATAATGATTTCAGAGTGAGTAAAATGAGAAGGGATTGATTTGAGAAATCTTATGGAGGGAAAAGTAACAAGCACCCTATGTGGGAGATGAGAAAAAAGTGTGAGAGATAACTAAGGCTTTGAGCTTGGATAACTGGGAAAGTAGTGATGTTTTCATGGAAATATGAAGGTGGAAGGAGAGTTATATTTTGGGGAGGAGATAAGTTGGCTTTTAGACATGTGCAATTTAAAATGATAGAAGAACATCCAGATGGAGATGTCCGTAAAGAGGTTGAAAATGTTGGGAAAAAGATAAAAGTAGAAGAGATGGGAGAAAATAGGACCAAGAGCAGCCAGGAGAGGAGGGGGAACATATTGGCCTTGACAAGAAGAAGGGCCAATTCATTCTCTGAGACTGGAGGTGAACACGGAGGAAATAGAAACATTGCTGTGTTTAAGTTGAGAAATATCAAAACAGATGGCCTCAATTTTCCCAATACAATAGAGTACAAAGTCATTTGAAGGGAGAGAGGAGTTGGGGAAGAGAGGAAAAGATTTGAAACAGCTGTTGTGAAGAATATACCAGGGAGTCAATCAGAGATATTTGTTCTTGTTTTTGAAAAAAGCTTATAATGTAGTGATGAAGTTACTGGTGAAGTTAAATGAGGTGGATTGGTATGAATCCTGTCAGCATGTTTCATGACTTCCCCCTGTAGCAGGGTTCAAAAGTAAAAGCAGAAAAAGAAAATGGTGAGGGTTGTCCAGGGTTGGGAATTAGGAAAAGATGAACAATAGAAGAAATAAGGATTTCATCATGGAGGACAGCGCCTTCTTACAAAGACAGCTTTTATGTGACCAAATCTATGAAAGGAAAGAACTGAAATGTGTTTCTTGAGAGATGATTGCATTATTTATTTATTTATTTAATTCCTTAAGGCTAGTACAGTGATATGGACATATGGTAGGTGGTTAGTATTTACTAGATAGAATTAAATTAGAGGAGAACCAGTAGAGGCTATCAGTCATGTCAAGGACAAAGAGTAGGTTCAGGAGGAATGAGGTGGCAAGAGAATAAGAAATCATTATGAGAGAAGGAAATATCAGAATCCAGGATTGTGAACTAGAACTCTTATCGGTGATAAGAGTTGTGTGTCTTCTATTCCAGTGGACTTGAATTAATAGAGACATAGGCTACTGGAATTGATGGGGTTAGTTGATTGAGATGCCACCTTGTTAGAGGAATCAATGTGAAAAATGAAGTCACTAAGAATGACGGCAAGGATTGAATTGAGGACTATGATTGTTACCAGGGGTTGAAGCTGTAACAAGAGATAGCAGCGACAAGAATAATCTGATTGTCTGTCATGAATTTCAAAGGGGATGTTGGGGAAGGATGGCACTCAGGTAAGGATCTGAAAGGGGCAGCATAAGTAAAGAATATTCCAGTACCTTCTCCATGCCCTCTGTCTTAGGGGATCATGAAAGGAGTAAATAGATTTGAATCAATAAGCATTTACTGTATTTGATATTGCAATCAATATTGGTCAATTATTATAACCAATAAGAATTTATAATCATTTACCAAAACCCAGGCACTCTGCTAGGAGCTGATGCTACAAAGAAAAAAAAATTAGAGTCCTTGCCCTCAAGGAGCTTATGTTCTATCTTGGAAGATGTTACACATGTACATTTGATAACTAGCAGATGTCATTGTAGAGGGCAGTTTTGGTGAGAAGTCCTACGGTACAGTGAATAGAATTGATTCTTTCTGATAACTCCTATGTATACCCACTAAGGGCTGGTTTCAGGTGTGACATTCCTGTGAAATCACTATTCCCTCTCTCTCTCTCTCTCTCTCTCTCTCTCTCTCTCTCTCTCTCTCTTATCTTGGCATTGGAGGGTGGGGAGAGTCCTGGTAGAGAAAAAACCAGAACCCAGTGGTACAAAGTAACTTTTCTGCTGGGAAATAAGGAGATTAGCTCCTAGAGATTTTAGTCCGGAGCAAAGATCCCAGTTCACATGACTTCTGTCTCTGCAAAGCTAGAAAACTAGAAGAGATAAGTTAAACATAAAACTCATAAAATGTTCTTAGTACCCAGGCAATTTGTTGATTGCCAAATGAGGAAAATGGCCTAAGTCAACTGAATTTGGTGTAATCAATTTTCCTCAGTTCCATCCATGACTATTACACCCTCTATAACAAAAACACCTACTGAAGCTACAGTTTAAAACATCTCATGTTAATCTAGGAAACCATTGTTAAAATGCAAATAACCAGTAATCAAAATTTAAAATAGCTGAGGCACACTTATTAATGAACCACATGGTCCACACTGCATGTAACAATAAAACAAACAGGAGAACCAGAGAATGGAATAAGCTCCCCATTGTTTCAGTGGTTTCTCAGAAAAGCCATTAATTCAGTCATTCCCTACTGGATTCTCTTAATACGAAAGGGAAAAAGGACAAGTCTCCAGCTGATACAGGACTTTGAGTCAGTCTCCTAGAAAGCACCCTTCATATATTGCCACTGCTGCTGCTGTTTTCGCCATTGAGGTTTAGGGTTTAGGAGTGCTCAAGACCCCAAAATAATAACATGCCAGATCCTGTCAAATGAGTTCAACTTAAGCCTTCTCTCAGCCAAAGAAAAGGAAAGTTTATTAAAGATTTGCCATAATGAGTAGACTCTTAAGGAGCCTAAGTATTTGTGATACTTGTGTTGGACAGGCAGGCCAGAACAATCTGACACAGACTGAGTCTGAGCTCGATTGAATCCTAGCACCCTCATGGAGGCAAGATGGATCTTATATACAGAAAGACAGTGGGAGGGATCTAGGGGTAGTCTAGAGGAAGGGTTTGGGAGGGTCTTGAGGAGAAGTCAATGAGGTCAGACTCCAGTAATGAGTGATTAAGGGTGGGAAGTTGCTGGAGGCTACCTGGAGACAACAGGCAATGATGGGCTAGGCCAGTTCAAGGATATAACAGATTTGGGTATTGATACTTTGGGAGGACCAAGGGTGGGAAGTTGCTGGACAGAGGGCTAAGCCAGTAACAAAGGCTTGGGCAGAGCCACAAAGAAAGGTCCATGGCCTCAGGCAAATACCCCTTGTGGGAAGATTCAAGGGGAGCTCAAGGGGGTTCCCAGAGCCTATACCTCATCATAACCACATGGTAATCAGGTCAGTGGCCATTGCTAGAATGTTATTCAGATAAAACTATATCCAAAACAAATCCAAAGTAAGATGGGGTGGGACTGGAGGGTCTGTAGCAACTAGAAAGCTCAAGAAAATTTTCAGGTGTCAGGTAGCACCTGAACAATGCTTTGCATTTCTGGTTATAGAAATATACTCTGTCACCTCTTTCTTTGGGTAGTATCTTGAGTACCTAGTGACCAATAGGTTTGAGTTTTGTTGGTTACCCACAACCTGGTTTAGCCTATCTACCAAGACACCATGACCCTGTACAGGCTATACCTTCTTGGAGCTGCAGATAAGTTGGGTGAAAGTAGACACCAAGGGCAGATGAACTGCCCTGGCAGGGCTCAGAAAGCCCTCACACCAGACATGCTAGTCCTCCCTGAACCTGGATTGGTCAGTAACTTGTAGCCTATGATAAGAACTGACAATTTAGGATTGTTTCAAAACATTATATTCTTGTTCTACTCAGGGATATAGCTAAGTGAAGGGTATGCTGGAACCATATCCTAACATCTTGTAAAAGTTGATTGTTAAATTTTCAGTGTGAGCATGCACACTTTGGAAATCAGCAACTGCTACAAATCGAGGCTTGAATTATTGTGTTATTAATTTTCTAGACTTAAGAAAGTGATGGCGATTAAAGGTGGATTAAACTTAAAAGTATGTTGACAGTTCCCCTCACTTCCACCAGAGAGCTGATTATTAAACATTTATCAGCACACCACTGGAATAGCCCTATTGCCCAAAAGGAAAAGACCAAAGATCTAAAATGTTAGAGAAGTAAAAGTGAGAGGAAGACACAAAGACAGTATGAAAAAGGTAGAATATAGAAAAAGGTAAAAGAGAAGAAAAAAAAGAAAAATAAGAGTAGAATTCAGAGAATTTTGGAATGATAAAGGACCTCAGAGGCCATCTAATGTAAACCTCTCCTGAAAAATAATTCGTACAACAATATACTTCATAAATGGTCATCCAGTCTCTTGTTTGAAGATCCAATGAGATGGAACCCAATTCTTCCCAATGCATTCTACCTCATCCACTTTTGAATAGCTTTAATTTTCAGGAAGTTTTTCCTGATATTCATAACTAACACTTTATAATTTTCATCAGTTGTTTTTGGTTCTTTCCTATGGAACCAAAAGGAACAAATCGAATCTAAGTCAAAACGCAGATCTTCAAATTCTTTGAAAACAGCTATGTTGTCCTACCTGAGTATCCCCTTCTCCAGACTAAACATTCCCAGTTCTTTCAAATGATATTCTTATGAGCATTTGACTCAGAGGAGAGAAATCAGGAGAAGGAAGGGGAAGAAAGAAAAGAGGAACTTTAGTAAGTTAAAGAAATTCCTATTTCAATTCAAAAAACATTTCTTATAATCCTATGGTGTTTTGAGCATTAGACTAGAGGAACTATAAAGTTTAAAGACAAGTATCTGCTAATTTAGTAGTAGGACAGTCTAATAGTAATGGGAATTTGAAGATCTTCCTTTCCCCTTAATAGGCCTAAGAGAATTTGAAGATCTTTCCTGTTCTGAAGAGTTTCCCTGCCCCTTAATAGACTGAATGTAATCACATGGAGCCTGGAGTGGGAGGAGTTTGCTGAATGGATGGAGCAGAACTGAGAGAAAGCTGCAAATCAGGGCAATTAGAAAGGAGGAAGGAAAAGACAGGTATGGTGTTGTTCTCTGCAGTGTTATTGTGTATAGATTTCTTTGTTGTTATGATGAATTTGGCTTTCTGGTGTTGAGGTTGGCTTTCTGGTGTCTGAATAAATGTGTTGCTTCTGTCTTCTATATGTAATGTCTGTTATATTTTGTGATTCAGAATCGCACTGGCATTTTCATTCATAGTCACCAGCAGGGCTGTGACTATCACACTGGCACTATAGTGAGGTGGGACAGTGGATAAAGTGTTGGACTTGGAGTCAGGAAGACCTGAAATCAAATCCTGCCTCAGATACTACATACCTGTGTGGCCGTGGGCAGACCACTTAACCTGTCTCTGCTTCAGTTTCCTCATCTGTTAAATAAGAAACATGGTAGCATCTATCCCTCAGGGTTGTTGGTGAGGCTAAAGCCGAACGTTTACAAACCTTAAAGCACTAGATAAATGTTAGCTGTCATTATTATAATTTCTTGACCAGGATCTTTCTTCTTCTCACACTTTTTGTACCCCTCCTATAATTATGTGGTCAGTTGTGAAAGAAGGGGCAGGCCGAGACTGCTGGCATTCTTAGCCCTGTGGCTGGTTCCTTACTGGGCCTTGGCCAAATCAAAGAACCTCTCCAGGCCTGAGGTTTATACAAGTATGAAAAGGCTGGGATGCCTCAAAGAGCAGTTCTGAATACTCAGGTAATTAACATTTGTAAAGGGCCTTGAGAACTCCAGATGAAAGATGCTATAGAAGTGCAAATTACAACAGTATTATTATAATAAAATGAGCTGGGCAAGATATTTATCTTCTAGCCTAGCAAAGCAGCAATTATATCTCCCGTGGGGTGTTAAATGTAGTTAGAATAGACAGTATAGTGAGAAGCTTGAGGTTTAAATGAACAAAGACAGGCCTTAAAGCCCAGGGAGAGATGGGAGCCTCAGTTATCCGAGCAGTTCCCAACTGAGGCTAACCTGGCTTGGTGTGGGTGGCAAGAGCTCTTCCTGGAGTCAGAAGAAGACCCGACTCTACCACTTCCTACTTGTTGTGACGGGCCGCTGGGTGGCACAATACAAGAGTTTTGGACTTGAAGTCAGAGAGACTTGGGTTGAAATCCTGCTTCACACATCTGTGATCCTGCGGGAAGTCACTAATCTCTGTCAGCCTTGTTTCCTCATTTGTAAGATAAGGGAGAAGAGGGAAGAAGTATTTATAGAGAACCTGCTATGTACTTGGCACTGTGCTAAGTGCTTCACAGATATTATTTCATTCGTCCTCATAATTATCCTTTGAGGATAGGTGCTATTATTATCTCCATTTCACTGATGAAAAAATTAAGGCAAACGGAAGGTAAGTAACTTAGCCAGGGTCACACATCCAAGTAAATGTTAGGCCAAATTTGAACGCAGGTCTTCCAGATTCCAGGTTCAAGGCTCTATCCACCACAAAATGCTGTTTGGCATTAAAATCGCTTCATAACCTAACTCCCTCCTGCTTTTCTGGTCTTTCAATAGCATACTGCCCAACACATACTCTTAGGTCCAGTGACAGTGGCCTCCTAGCTGTTCTAGAAACAAGACACTCCAATTCTCAGCTCCAGGCTTTCTCTCTGGCTGTCTCCATGCCTAGCATGCTCTCCCTCCTAAACTCAGCCTACTCCTCCCACCTCCCTGTCTTCCTTTAAGTCCCAAATAAAAATCCCATCTTCTACAGGAAACCTTCCCCTAATCCCTTTTAATCTAGGTCATTCCTTCTATTTATTGTTTCCTATTTATCCTGTATATAGCTTACTATATGTAAATATTTATTTCCACACTGTCTCTCCCATTACAATATAAGTTCCTTGAGGGCAAGGACTGTCTTTTACTTCTATTGGTATCCCCAGAGCTTAATACATTGCATGGCACATAGTAGGCATTTAATAAATGTTTATCCATTTATTGAGCTATATCACTGAGTTGTCATGAGAATCAAATGAGATAGCATATGTAAAATGCTATAAAAATGCTGGCAGTTATTTGTAGTAGTAGTAGTAGTAGTTGTAGTAGTAGTAGTAGTAGTAGTAGTAGTAGTAGTTGTAGTAGTTGTAGTTGTAGTTGTAGTAGTTGTAGTAGTAGTAGTAGTTGTAGTAGTAGTAGTAGTTGTAGTAGTAGTTGTTGTAGTTGTAGTAGTAGTAGTTGTAGTTGTAGTAGTAATAGTAGTAGCAGCAGCAATAGTAGCAGTAGTAATAGTAGTAGTAGTAGTAATAGTAGTTGTAGTAGTTGTAGTAGTAGTAGTTGTAGTAGTTGTAGTAGTAG
>JAQQSV010000863.1:44921-89543 GCA_028646515.1 Pseudochirops corinnae | reverse complement strand
TCAATCCCCCTGCTTTTTGCAGGCGGAGGGTGGGAAGCTACAATGCGGAGGCGGGTGCAAAACCTCTGCCTTTCGCTTTTCCGCTCTGGAGACCTTTCGGCCTGACATTTATCTCCCTCTTTCACAATCCCCACTGGCGCAGCCGGTGCTAATCCTCTGCTCACCTGAGAGCTATTGAGAACTTTCTCTGCACCTCCCGCCTGGCCGCCCCCGGGGCACAGCCGGGGCTTCAGGCCAGGCTGTTTTCGGTTTGCGGTGCTGATATGGTAGCCGAGCTGACTTTAGTGGGAAGTATCTGTGTGCGTTTTTGAAGTTCTAGGTTGGTCCAGAGTCCTATTCCATGGGTATTTGGGGGTGGCTATGTGAGAGCTGTGATATATTGCTGCTGCTACGCCGCCATCTTGGCTCCGCCCCCCTCTTGGACAGTCTTGAAGTAGCATTTTGTTTAGTTTGTCCTTAGCTCCCAATAAAGAAACTGCCACTAATTATTCCAGAGATGAGGTTGGAATACTGATGAGATGTCCAAAATCATCTGGACCTTTCAAAATTCACAATATTCTCTTCTGATCAAAGTGGGACTTGGGGACTGATGGGGAAGAAATAGAAATACTTTACTACTCCCCAATCCCCAAGTCATCCCCTCTCAGGGCCTTGGCTAGAACTGCTTCTACCACTCACTGGAGTGGTTGAATCGAGACACTGAAATTCTTGAGTTCCAAACTGGCTTTCTATTTTATAAAAGATCCACAGGATGTGATCAATTCTCCTTAGCCAATAAAAATACATCTCCTGTGAAGTATCACTTCATTTCCTCCAATGGCCTTCACTCCTTCCAAATTGATTCACCAGGTTGTTCAATGCCTTAGATTAACTGATTAATTGACTAATTCAGGAGAAGTATCTGTACCTGGTTAAAGTATCAGAGGTAGATATCGGTTCAATAGTTTAGTTAAATGGGATAGAGTGATTGATTGATTGATTAAATCCTAGGCATGAGCCAAATCTAAGTTTTAAATGATTTTTTTCCAGGGCTCAGGAGAAGGGATGTGTAAAGAGCCAGAGAGGCTCCTCTCTTTATAGGTCAGGCTTCCCTAGGACTGAACCCAACCCATATACATGGGTTCAAAGGTAGGAGCCACATTACAAGGAGACAGCAAACACCGCAGTCTCCCTCAGCCCTGCATTGTTATATCTGTTTTTCTAATCACAAATTACTTTTGAGGGAACCAGGAAGCCTGGTGGTATCTGGTGGGTCTTTGATGCTCTACTCATGACACCTCACTAACTAACTTCTCACTTAGGAAAACCAAGAAAATTAAAAAACAAAAACAACTCACCACCATATCCCCATTGTTTTAGAAAGATCAGAATTTATCCTCAATCAGAAAATCATCCTCAAAGTTCACACAAGACAACCATTGTCTCTATGGAGTATTTCTCTGCAACCTCTACCCTGCTCCTTTTCCCTGCCTGCCAACTAACTAACTCAATGAGCTAGCTGCCTGGTCACAAAACCAGAGAGAAGAGAGAGTGGGTGCTGCCACACAAACCACAGGATCCATGACAGGAACATGATAGGCTAACAATATTTCCATCTGTGACAATTTCATTTTCGAGTAGGATGAAGGGCAATGATGCTTTCTCAGGGTCTAGTAGTGACCAGATACCACATCTGTGGGTGAATAAGATATATTCTTTGTAGTCTGAAGAATAGCTTCTAAAGAATGAACTCATTTTCTGGGGGGAAAATATACAAGCTAAGTGTCCTTTTGGTCATCGAGAGAAATCTATGAATAGAGCAAACAGACATTTTTTTTTTTACTCTGTACACGTATCAAAGATAGTCCATTATTGTCCTCTGGTGAGTTTTTTTTTTTTAAATATGTGGTCCTGCTATTTTTTTCCTGTTCTGTATCTGAGGTAAGAGTTTCCCACAGAAGGCAAATAGAGAAAATGATACCTAGAACCCTCTCCTCTCACACAAGGAAAAAGTAAATGAGCTTAGGTCTTTTCTTCCTGGTTGCAACAAAAAAATATATAATTAATTAGAATTCTGGTGAATTTCACCTTATTCCATAATCAAATTAAAGTATATTCAAGTTACAGGCATTGTACTGAATGCACACTAAACAGATTTTTTTTTTTGGTTAATGAACTACATTCGATTTGAGTCTTTAACACACAAAAGCAGACTAACAGTTCAACCACACCACATAACACTTCCTCATCCCACCCTCTTCCTCCACTCATGTATATTTTGGGGGTTTTCACCAAACAGCACAAACTACAAAAGCCTGCAATTGCACCTGAAAGAGTCTTCCTCTTTATGACTCCCTGAATTTAATTAATTCAAACCTTTTCCCAGAGTATTTTCATTGACTTAGATTGCAAAATCTTTTCACTTCTATGACTTAAAAACTTGGTCTTTGGTATCTTCACATACTCATAAGAAGTCACTTTCTTTTTTAAAAATTATTTTAAATTAAAAAAAATTTTGAATTCTAAATTCTCTCCTTCTCTCCAGCTTCTCCCCCACCCACCGAGAAGGAAAGCAATAGGATATCAATTATAGATGTGAAGTCATGCAAAACATATTTCCATATTATCTATGTCACAAAAAGCAAGGAAAATAAAGAAATTTGGTAAATTTGATAAATCGGCCAACGTCCCATGGTTAGGCATACCCTACCGTAGGATGCCCCATCTGACTCTCCCAGATACAAGTCTATCTCTTTTGACCTAGAGGCATTGATTGGTAAACTATTGCAGTGCTTCTCACGTTTTTGGAGAACTACTTTTTAAAAAGTTACACACACACACACACACACAATACTAACTGTATTATTAGTTTCTAGAACTTGAGTAAATACATAATCACAAAAGGTGAGGATATATTCAGTAATGCTATTAATCACCACAGCATCTCAATCCTCTTAAGAGACCAATACACATATTATGATGTATTTATTCAAACTCTAGGAGTTTGTTTGCTTTTTTGCATCTTCCCACATCGATGACAATATCTCCGCAGCTTCTCCACTTCCATCACTCTTTTGGGGGAAGCTAGATGGCCCAGTGGATAGAGAACTGGGTCTGGAGTCAGAGAGAACTGAGTTGAGTTCAGCCTCTGATATATACTAGCTGTGTGATCCTGGGCAAGTCACATAACCTCTGTTTGCCCAAGTTTAATGAGAATAATAATAGCTCCTATTTCCCAGAGTTGTTATGAGGGCCAATGAGATAATGATCATAAAACACTTAGCACAGTGCCTGGCACCTACTAAGAGTTATATAAATATTAGCTATTATTATTATTCTGCTCACAGGCTGACAAACATTGCTTTATGGGGAAAGATGTAGCGAATCAAAGCTCTAGTGTTGGAAGGGGTCTCAGATGAAGACACCGTAGCTCAAGAATATTTAATTTCTTGCCCAAAGTCACAGAAGTAGGAAGCATCACAGATAGGATTTGAATCCAAATCTTATGATTCCAGAACCAGTGCACTTTCCATGGTACCAAGCTGACTCTTAGTGAGGAAAAAAAATGCTTGTTCTGGGTAATGTTCTTCCTTGAGAATGAAAAAGGAGGAAAGGGTTCTGGTAATTGAGAAAACAAAGATTCATTCTGAATCTTGGTATTATTGGGGAAGTCCAAGAACTGAATTGAAAGTGACTGTGGTCCCCTTCCAGAGGGAGAACTGATGAACTCTGAGTGCAAACTGAAGTATAATTTTCTCACTTTCTTTATTTTCCTTGCTTTTTGTGACATAGATAATATGGAAATACGTTTTGCATGACTTCACATCTATAATTGATTGATATCCTATTGCTTTCCTTCTCGGTGGGTGGGGGAGAAGCTGGAGAGAAGGAGAGAATTTAGAATTCAAAATTTTTTTTAATTTAAAATAATTTTTAAAAAAGAAAGTGACTGTTGGGGATCTCATGAGCATATACTTGTTGAATAAATGATTGACTTCAGGAATCACAAGACTTCGATTCTATTCCCAGCTTCCCCATGTACTGAAATGGTCATGGAAACACAGACTCAGTGTGGAAAGGACTGGTTTTTCCTTTTGTTTTGTTTTACAATGGAGGAAAATGAGTCTAGAGAACTTAAGGGGTCAACAGATAGGAAAGATCAGAGCCTGTATACAAACTCAGTTCTTCTGACTGTGATTTTATAATAGTTGTAAAAAAAACAGCACCATGTACAAAGTAGGTGCTCAAGAAAATGCTTCTTCCCTTCCCTCTTTCCACTGGACCACTAACTCAGTGTGTGACCTTGGATGCACTACCACCTTTCCAGGCCTGTAAAACTGACATAGGGGCAGCTAGGTGGTGCAGTGACTAGAACACAGGCCCTGGAGTCAGGAGGACCTGAATTCAAATTTGACCTCAGAGACTTAACACAAAAAAAACCTAGCCATGTGACCTTGGGCAAGTCACAACCCCAATTACCCTCTAAAAAAGAAAAAACAAAAACAAAAACTCAAACTGGCATAATAGCCGTTGCCCCTTCTCTGACTTTCAGAGATTGTTGTTCTAGGAGGATGAGACTATGTGAGAGGTGATGATAAAGTCATGATCTGAACTCCCTACACCATAAATAAAAAATTAGTCTTTTGCCTTGGGTACAGCAACCTGTTAACAAAGTAGGTTGGAAAGGCCATCTGTAACCAGAGGATTCTCCGCACATGATGAAGCTGTATAGGGCAGAGATGAAGAGTTCCCAAGTGGAGTTTACCCAGAGGTAATCCCAAAGAGAAGGAAGCAAAGTCTGTTAAGGGTAGAGGGACCAGTTTCCATCTTGGAGACGCACCTAATAAGCCTAGTATCTAGAAACAAATTTGTAACATCAGTAGTGAGGCTCCTGTACATTTTCAGACTTGGAGCACCCATAGTGATGACCATATCTGCGCCTGGCATCCCATTTTGTCTGTACAGCATGACTGGATCCCTATAACTTCTGCAGATCCCACCTCAGCTCAGGAACCCTTAGGCACTGGACTAAGAGATAAGGCTTTTGCTCCTGCTGCAGTTCCCCCTCACTCTTTACTCTTAGATGACTTCCTTGCTCCCCTGCCACTTTCCAGATACCAGCAGTCTCTCTCCTAAGCCCTGTTTGGAGTCTATGTGCCTTTCTGCTATGGGTTTTTGGTCCATAGTATCCTGGGATATGGAATCTTTTCTCCCAGTCACCATGTTGGCTGAATTGCCCCCCATGCATGGACTGGAACTGTTTGGATTTGCTGAGCTGACTTCTCTTGGTGCAATATGTTTCTAACCCCTTTCACTATGAGCCCAAACCATTTCCTATACCTACCACATAAATGATATGACGTTGAAGTGTGTTATTTGTTTTTTCCCTGATAATCTCCACTGGTGAAATGATAGGTAGATTTGGCAGTTTCATTAATTCCCATTAGTAGTACTTTTTTCTTCAAAATTTTCTTTTGTAAATAGTCGTCATAATCTACTGGCCCTGGGCCAGTGGTGTGCTGGTAAATGTTTAACAAGCAGCTCTCCAGGGGAGAAAACGCACGCTGACATATTTTCTTTTTCTTTCTTTCTTTCTTTATTTTTTTTTTGCTTTTTGGAGGGGGAAGGCAGGGTAGTTGGGGTTAAGTGATTTGCCCAAGGTCACATGGCTAGTAAGTGTTAAGTGTCTGAGGTCGGATTTGAACTCAGGTTCTCCTGACTCCAGGGCGGGTGCTGTATTCACTGCACGACCTAGCTGCCCCCCCTCACATATTTTCAAGTTTAATTTGCCTTGTTAATATTTTTCTAACATTTTCTTAAGACCAGACAATGAAGAAAACAGTAAATCAAGCCCTGATTTGTACAAATTCCCTGCAAATAAAGGCTCATACTGAAGATTTAACAATAGGCTCTTGAGAGGCAGTTTGAGCTGGTTCCAGCATAACCCTACCTTTGACTATGATCCTGATTTTGTCATATGACCTTACACAAGTTAAATATCTTCTCTGTTCTTTAGCCTTTCTGTTAATTGGAGCTATTAAGTCATTAGGTCCCTAACTCTGGGGAGCCAAATTCCGGGGACTCTGCCGTGCTGTGGCAGAGCTGCTGAGATAGTGTTAGAGGAGCCCTGCCGACCCACAGCAGGACTGAGAAGGAAATGTTAGGTGAAAAATAGATACTTGAAAGAGTTACTTACCCAGAGGTTGATGATCATGAATGAGACAGGACTCTGAGGATGGTAAACAGAGCCAATTTTATTCAGCTAAGAGTCCAACATATATAGTGAAAAACTACATAGTCATCTTAAGCCACTATCTTTGAGATTACACCATTGCCCTAGTTCCCATTCACCTCATACATGATGGCCAGGTACTCTATCCTTGTTATCAGGGTGCAAGTACCAAGCAGGATGTTCCAAACCTCCCTAACCTCCCTAGAACAGGATTGTGTGAGCCCACGGCTTCTAGTTATCTAGTTTGTGCAACAGTATGGTATTTTCCCCTGAGAACACTGCGAGCATCCCTGTTCCCAAGCTGGAAGTGCATACCACGCTTCTCACGGGAACGTCAGGCTCAAGCCTGTGACCCTTTCTGGGGGGGAGGGGGAACCGATCCGGGCCTGGTAGCAGGGTCTTTAGCTGAGAGGGCTTATTCAGCCATCAGGGTCAGAGCCCCACTGGCCTGTGGTCCTCTACACCTAACCACCGTCAAGGGCTGTTATAAGGGCTAAAGACACCAGAATTAACATAGTGCGATGAAAAAAGTATTTGATCTAGAATTAGAAGCTCCAGGTTCAAATCCTCTTTTGTTGTTATTGTTTAGTTGTGTCCAACTCTTCATGATTGCATTTATGGAATTTTCTTGGCAAAGAAACTGGAATAATTTACCATTTCCTTCTCTAGGCTCCTCATTTTGCAGCTGAGGAAAATAAGGCAAACAAAGGTTAAGTGACTTGGCCAGGGTCACACAGTTAGTAAGTATCTGAGGCTGGATTTGCACTCTAGGCCTAGCGCTCTATCCACTGGGCTACCTAGCTGCCCTTAATCCTTACTTTCCTACTATGGCACCTTAGGAAAGTCACTCTCTTTCTCCGGGCCTCAGTTTTCACATCTGTAAAGGGAAGAGGTTAGACTAGAATGACCTCTAATATTCCATATGGCTCAACTTTTAAATATATTTTGAGATTTAGGAAGTAATGTAGCATGAAGTACATTGTAGTTCACTATTAATAATGATTATCTAATAGAAGTGAGAAGCAGCAAAAAAAGTGGAAGATTCAGGATAGGCCTAGGAGTCAGGTAGGCCTGAGTTCAAGTTATGCCTCTGAAACATAGCTGGTTTTGTGATCGTGGTGAAGTTTCTAAACTTCTCAGTGCCCTAGCCAGCTTTCAAAGACTGTAAGTCACTAACCAAGTAACCAATATACATCAGTGGAAGGAGTTTCCACACTAGACCTTCCCATATTTTTGAAATTCTGGGTCTGGACACAAAAGAAACATGAGGGTATTGTTGACATCCAAACACAAATAGTTTAAATTTTTTAAAAGTTTAACTGAGTTTACCAATATTTCACATATATATTGACATTTCATTTTGTAATGGCCACATCAGTGACACCTTTCAAAGGAAAGACCACAAATTCAGTCCCCCAAATTTTCCAGTGTGAAGGTGTTTATGGGGGCTGCAGCCTAATGAGGGGGCCATCGGGGGAAACGTAGGACTTTATCCACATGAGGTCATGGTTACTCTGCCTCTTTCCCTTAAAAAGAAACCACTCTCTACTCTGTGTTTTCAGAACTAAGAGGAAGTTGACAGTGTCACAGACAACTCTTCACACTATGACTTTGTGGACAGTTCTCAGCCTGTTAGCTTGGTTGCCCTTGCAAGGTAAGGAGATAAAGTTGGAAGAAGAGATTGTCTATCTACTGTTTAATCAAGCCTTTGGTTTTCCAGCTTGGTAAGTTAATCAACAGTCAACAGTTTTTATGGGAATACCTGTATGAAGATATCTCAGAAGTGGGTTGGTTTTGGTCTTGGAATATGCTAAATATTTATTCATCTTCTCTATGATTCATAGAACCTTCAGACTTGTTTTTGAAATATATTGTTGCATAATTTAATTTGTTAGCCAACTAAAATAATTTCAGTGGACTCGCTAAAGATAAATTACATAATTTCCCCTATTCACATAAGGCAATAGAGATGGATTAAATGTCAGCCAGTCAATATGCATTCATTAAATGCCCTCTATGTGCCAGGCACTGGGCTAAGTGTTAGGGATAAATAGAGAGGCAAAAGACAAGTCTCTGCTCTCAAGGAGCTTATAATCTACTGGGAAAGGCAACATGTAAGCAACTTTGTACAAACAAGCCACATATGGGATAAATGAGAAATAATCAGCAGAGGTAAGGTATTGAGAGAGAGTAGAAAAATGGGATTTTAGCTGGCACTTCGAGGAAACTAGAGAAGCCAGGAGACAGGGATGAGGAGGGAGAGAAGTCCATGTATGAAGGACCACCAGCGAAAATGTCTAGAGTTAGGAGATGGAGTGTCTTGCTTGAGGAATAAAAAGAAGGTCAATATCCCTGAATCAAAGAGTATGGATATGTGTAAGGTATAAGAAGACTGGAAAAGTGGGGGTAGGGTAGGGAGGAGTGGGTTATGAAGGGCTTTGCACTCCAAACAGAGCATCTGACATGTAATCCTGGGAGTGATAGGGAACCACTGGAGTTTATTGGGGGTGAGAGGGAGGCAGGCAATGATGTGGTTGAAACTGAACTTTAGGAAAATCACTTTGGTGACTGAATGGAGGATAGACTGGAGTGGGGAGAGACTTGTGGCAGGCAGACCCTCAGCAGGCTATTGCAATTGTCCCAGCATAAGGTGATGATGGTCTGTACCACGGTAGTGGCAGGAGCAGAGGTAAAGAGGGAGCATATTCAAGAGATCTTACAAATATAAAACTGACAAGTCTTAACAACAGATTGAATATGGGGGGGGGTGAGAGAGAGTAAGGAGCCAAGGACGACACCAAGGTTATCAGCTTGAGTGACTAGGAGGATGGTGATGCCCTCAACAGCAACAGGGCAGTCTAGAAAGAGGGAAGGTTTGGAAAGAAAGAGAATGAGCTCAGTTTGGGACATGTTTAGTTTGAGATGTCTAGAGGACATCCAGTTCAAAATGTCTAATAGGCACTTAGAGATACGAGATTGGAGGTCAGCAGAAAGATTAGGGCCAGACAAATAGATTTGAGATCCATTAGCATAAAGCCCTAGATTTTATTATCCTAAGTACAAATATTTAACAGAACTGATGTTATAGGGAACTGAAACTTTACATTTATTTTATAGAATCTATTTTTTTCTTTTTAACTTCCCTCTGTTTTCATATTTGATCTTTATGGTGAATTACCACAAGGATTTATGAGGTTTCTTTTGTTGTTTTAGAATAATTATTTTTAAGTAATAGGTTGATTTTTGCTCAAAGTCAAGAAGATGGACTAATTGAATTGTCGAGATCTTTTCCAGTCATGATGCTATGATTTCTGCTGACAATAGTGTCTTAATTCAGTATCCCCAGTGCTTAGCCCAATTCCTGACATATTGCAAGTTTATTAAATTCTTGTTTATTGATTAATTGAGGCAAATAGGTGGCAAAGTGAATAGAGAGTTAGACCTGAAATTAGGGATACCTGATTTCAAATCCTGTCTCAGATACTAGCTGTGTGACTAGGCAAATCACTTGACGTTTGTCTGCCTTGGTTTCTTCATCTGTAAAAATAAAGATAATAAGAGTATCTGCTTCCCACATTTGCTCTAAAGATCAAATGAGACAATACATGTAAAATGATTTTCAAACTTTAAAGAACTATATAAATGCTATCTGTTGTTACAGCTACAATTACTTCATGTGCCAAAACAGAATTGTGGAAGTTAATTTTCAAAGTGTTCTTCTTTGTACATGACCCCTTCCATTTAGACTCCAACTGAACCACTGTAGAATATTTTTACTCTGCTCTGGAATTTGCTATTTCCAATCCAATATTGCTGGGCTCTTTAGGTGAGGGAATATAGTATATGAGTTCATATTTGGTGCACTGTATTAATTTTTAAAAGGTGGGGATTACATCTTTCAACCCTAGAATTCTTTGAAAATGTTAAATAGATATTAGCAACTATACTGGTTTTGATATGTATAGCTCTCATTGAGTGATTGTGGTTGTTGTTTGGCAGGAACAGGTACCCTCTACGACTTTGCTTCATGGCTTAAGATGCTTTTGCTCAGACCTGTCTTATAGCCGGGTTATATGAGGCTCAGGGGGTCAGTACCAATTGGTTCTACTAGTTAGGGTATGGAGCTCATTAACTCAAGGCCATGGCTTTATTTCCATATAAGGCAGGATGTTCTTTTTTTTTTAATATTATTTTTCATTCGAGTTCTAAGCTGTCTCCCTCCTTCTCAACCCCACATTAGAGAAAGTCAACATATATATATGTATGTATGTATATATGTATATGTGGGTGTATACATATATACACACATATATATATATACACACACATATAAAAAACCATACAATACATACTTTCATATATCAGTTCTTTCTCTAGAAGTGGATAACATTTTCCTTTATAGGAATGTTTATAAGTCCTTCATAATTGATTTGAGTATACACATTATCCAGAATAGTTTAGTCATTCACAGTTACTCTTTGAGCAATATTGCTGTTATTGTAATATTACTTTCTCTTGGTTTATCTTATTTCACTCTGTATGTCAGCATGTTCTAAGGCCACAATCAGTAATCTTATACCCAGTCAATTCACTGTCTTACCAATCAATATACACCATTGATCACAGAAGAAATAGAAGAGAATGTGAATAGATACTGCTCTGGGGCTGAAATCCAGCACTAATATTGGAAAAAACAAATCCAAATCACCTTCTGTTGGTGAGAAGTCATCTACTTACAGGGAAGACAGCACAGCCATTCCTTTATATACATTCTCTCTTTGTCCCAGGGATCTATAACAGACTGATCGACAGATTTAGGTTTGGAGTCAGAAAAATTGCGAAGTAAATCATGCTTCGTTTATCCTAATTCTCAAGACTAAAGAATTCAATTCAATTCAACCAACATCTGTTAAATATCTGGCATATGCAAGGCATTGCCCTACACAGTGGAGGTAGCAATACCCCATATGTGGATAAAACAAGAAACTCTAAGGGAAAATTGGAGGTCTAGCTTCCAAAGAGCCTGGAAGGAAGGTAGTAGTGAGTAGAGGAGGAGATCCAAAACCACAAAGAACTGTCTAGATAGCCCCACTGGAAATGAAGTTTTAAAAAATTAGGAGAGAGTATCCAGAAGAGTAGGGATTTGTTGTAAAAATTCTTTAAAATGGAATGTTTTGTGTACAAGTGACCCTTAAATATTTGGCAAATCTATCCTTTACCTCCATCCTGTCACGTAGCCATGACCAGTTTAACTATTTTGTAAACATGTGAAAGGTGAAGCAAAGCCTCAGTGGACTAGAGTTTAATCTTCCCACAACATTTTCCTTTTTTCAGTGCCCAACAGAGGGTCAACAAGTGGATTCTTCAAAAAAAATCAATAATAAGAGCTATAACAGCGGAAGAGAGGGCAAGATTTGGAACAAAGGAGAGAGGATATAGCATCCCATAGCATCAAATACCCTAAACCACATTTCTGTTTGAAATTGGAAAAGGCTCACGTTGTCAATCTTAAACACTTTTCTTGCCAAAAACCAAATGCTAAACTGTCTAGGAGTCTATCTTAAATCTAGTACAAATAAGACAGAAGAACACTATTTCCACCAGATCAGAAGATTTTCTAGGGAATGAGAACTAAGTTTGGTGATTTGAGGTCATTGAGGTAGAAAATGCACCTGTGATTTTCACTGGTACAAAAATCACCCACATTCCTTCTACCAATGTAAGTCAGTACTTTTTCTTCAACTTACATACAGTCTTAGAGCATTGAAAGATTAAGTGACTTGCCCAGAGAAAGGTCAGACCTCTTATTTCTTATACCATAAAGGCATCCAACCCCTTCATTTTGAAGATGAGAAAATTGAGGCTCAAGTGACCAAACCGATAAGTGTCTGAGGCAGGATTTGAACCCAGGTCTTCTAGTGCCCTCTTCCATTACATCATATTGGCTTTAATCTCTTTATTGTGCTTCCTAAATGAACAAATGTGACATAGAACTATATTGTTCTGTTGATTAATCTTCCTTTCTTTTCTCTCACAAAAGCTATCATTTTGCAAAAAGAAAAATTGCAGACAAAATTCTTTAAGACTTTTAATATCAGGTACAGGTACTTAGCTGCTAGATGGAATAGTGGATTGAGTGCTGGGCCTAGAGTCAGAAAGATCTAAGTTCAAATTTGGCCTCAGACACTTACTAGCTGTGTGACCCTGGGCAAGTCACTTAACCTCTGTTCATCTTCATCCACTGGAGAAGGAAATGGCAAATCACTCCAGTATCTTTGTCAAGAAAACCCCAAGGACAGTGTGGTCCATGAGGTCATGAAGATTTGGACATGACTGAACAAGAAGGATAATTCAAGGACAAACTTGCTGTTTGTACTTCTCTAACACACTTGTCATCTCTAAGTATTTTATACAATGAGAGGCAGTGAAGTGTAGCTGATGAAGAGCCAGTCTTGAACCAAAAAGACTTGGGTTCAGGTCTCACCTCTGACACACTGACTGTGTGATCCTGAGTACTAAGTTATTTCTTCTCAGTGCCCTCAGAGGTATCAAAATTGCTCCCAAAAAACTCTCTAGTGGAAAAACCAGATTAAAATGTAATGGAGAATTATTTAAGAAAATAAATTAAAATATAATATATTTGTTGTTGTCCAGTTGTGTTTGACTCTTTTTGACCCCATTTGGGGTTTTCTTGGCAAAGATATTGAAGTGGTTTGCCATTTCCTTCTCCAGCTCATTTTACAGGTGAGAAAACTGAGGCAAACAAGGTTAATTGACTTGCCCAGGGTCACACAGCCAGTAAATGTATGAGGCCAGATTTTAATTCAGGTCTTCTTGACTCCAGCCCCAATGTTCTATCTACTATGCCACCTGGCTACCCTACAATACAATATAGATGTTAATTTGTGGTTTCCTAAATCAAACTGGATAGTGTATAGTTAAGTGTTAAAGTATGTGGTACTGACTAAAAAAAAATTAAAAGAATACTGACTGCAGGGAAAATTGTGAAGTAAATCATGCTTCTTTTATCCTAATTCTCAAGACTAAAATTTCCTGTGCCCTTTGTGTTTTCTTCAATCCAAATTCTCTGTTGGAAAGGATCCAATGAATTAGTTTGCACTAAAGCTAACAGTAAGTAGCTAAGTGGTCTTGTAAAATGGAGATAATAATAGTTCTTACCTCCCAGGGCTATTATGAGGATCAAGTGAGATAATATTCTTAAAGCATTTTGCAAACCTTAAAGTGCTTTGTAGATGCCAGCTCTTATTATTAGGAGTATGTTACCCCTCCTTGGGATACTTGCATTTTGACAAAGGAGGATTCTTTAACTCAAAAGAAAGAGTCTGATGAGGAAAACTTAAGAACCGCTGATGCAGTTATAGAAAAGGTATTGGGTAGAGCCTTTATAATACACTCCTATTCACATAGCTATATCATCTCAAATGAGATCTTCTTAAAGTTCTGAGCACAGTGCCTGGCATATAGTTCAGTGCTATGTAAGCCCTAGTTATTATTATTATTATTATTATTATTATTAATTATTATTATATCACATTGGAAGATACTTTTAAAGTTGGTCCTGATTACAGGAGTTCAGAGAAGGAAGAGATTGGGGTGAGCTGGAGTATTTAGAAAGCATTTCGTTGTAGATATAGAACTTATAGATATGAGCTTTAAAGAATAGAAAGGATTTAACAAAGCAGAAAGAAGCGAGGGCATCTCAGGTAAAGAGGATAGTACAGCAAAGGATCTGAGGTGGGTTCCAAGGACAGTAAGGAATCTAGTTTGGTTAGATCACAGGATAAGTTTTGGAGACTAGTGAAATATATGATTGGATTACCAGGGTGAGCCTCAGTATTGAAGTCCTTGAATGCTACGCTGAGAGATTTGGACGCAACAGACCATAAAAGGTTCTAGGTTCCCAAGGAGGGAAATTGACAGGATGAAAATGGCCTTTGAAGATGCAAGGAACTGGAAGACCATCTAGGTGGCTCTTGTAGTGATAAAGGAATGAAGTAATGAGCTCCTTGTCTGTAAAATAGAGATAGTTGTATTACCTACCATACTGGGTTGCTGTGGATTACATATGTCAAAGCGCTTTATAAATTTGGGTTATTTTTATTAAGGGGTAGCTAGGTGGCACAGTGGATAGAGCACTAGACTGGGAATCTGGACTTTTCTTTCTGAGTTCAAATCTGGTCTCAGATACTTACTAGCTGTGTGACCCTGGGCTGGGCACTTTACCCTATTTACCTCAGTTTCCTCATTTGTAAAATGAGCTGGAGAAGGAAATAGCAAATCACTGTAGCATCTTTGCCAAGAAAACCCCAAATGGAATCAAAAAGAATTGGACATAACGAAACAACTTTTATTAAGTGAGTAGAGAGATCTAGCTGAAAAAGGAGGTGAAACACAAATTCTGTAGAGGTCTTAAATCAAAATTAAAGTAATAGCAGAGCACATTTACTGGAATAGGCTACCTGAACCTGAATATGTGGGAACTTAATTATCAGCTTCTTTATCATTAATGCACCTAAACTGATATAGGTAGATAGATAGATAATGCTTTGTAAGTAAAAAGGAAACCACCTAGCAGCCTTTGTTAAATTATTTATTTTTCTTCTTTATTATCTCTATTTATTTTTTATCCCAATTTGTGATTTCATAGGTGTAGGGAATTCCTGTTAGGGAAACTTCTCTACCCATGCAGCTCAGCACATTATAGTCGTAAAGAGTTGCCTGGGGCATTAATTTAGCTCATTTGCACTCCAAATTAGGACTCCAAATTTGTACCTCTCTCTTTGCCACCTCTCCTAAGTTTTGAGAATTGGAATACTATCTTTACAGCGGAAGTTGAAATAGCTCTGTCATTCAGCATCCTTTCAACATCTCAGAACCTATTAAACAGAGTAATTAAAAACTGTAGAAATACAGTTGAATTATAGTCTTATTATAAACTTCTATTTTTTGGTGATAATTTGAGATTGAACAATTTAAAGGACCACTGGCTGGTCGTAAGTCATTTGACCCCTCTGGGCCACAATTTCCTTATCCATAAAATCATAGTGTGTACTCTAATGTCATCTAGCTTTGGCGTTCTGTGATTCTATGGACTAAGGTGTGGACAGCAGAGACAGAAAAAAGCCAAGGTAAAACACATTTAGAAGGATGATCCAATCAAATTTAGTAACTGGTCTAGGATAGAGTCAAAAATGATAGAAATGGAAAGAAAAGATAGTTGTTTTTTTTTTATGGAGGTCATAGACCTTTCAGATTACCTTCATATACTCTGAATGTATGTAGAGGGGTTAGGTGCAGTGAATACAGCACCAGGCCTGGAGTCAGGAAAATTCCATTTCCTGAGTTCAAATCTGGCTGCAGACACCTAGCTATGTGATCCTGGGCAAGTCATGTAACTCTGTTTGCCTCAGTTTCCTCATCTATAAAATTATCTGGAGAAGGAAATGGCAAACCACCCCAGTATTTTTGCCAGGAAAACCCCATAAGAAGTCATGGAGAGTTGGACACAACTGAAACAACTGAACAACAATAATGACAACACTTTGTATGTACTAAGATGTTTACATGTTGTCTACCATCATTAGAATGTACTCTCCTTGAGGGTTTAGCATGGGTACATAGCAAATGCATCATAAACACTAATCAATTAAGTGACTGGAGAGCAGGAACTGTGAGGATTGGGAGAGGAAGGGAGAGAATTGTCTTTTTTGGTATCCCCAGATTTAACAACACTACCTAACAATTAATAAATGCTTGTTGACTTGTGTAAAGAGTTGATTCCACCAAATTCTACAAACATTTGTTAAACATCTACTATATCCAAAGTTCTGAAGATCCAAAAATAAAATCAGAATATTCCTTCATTCAGTAAGCATTTATTAAGAGCCTACTATGTGCCTGGTATGGGGAATACAAAAATGAGATGATCCCTTTCCTCAGGGAACTTACATTCTGGTTGATCTGGGGTGCGATGGAAGGGGAACAGTGTATATACAGGAAATTAAACACAAAATAGATTAAAATTAACTGGGGGCACTAGGGATCAGGGGATAGGATGGGGAATCAGGATAGGCTTCCTGTAGGAAGCTAGGAGATTCAGTAAAAAAAAAAAAAAAAGGAGTGTGTTCTAGGGATGGGTAACAACAACCTGTGCAAGGAAACAGAAATGGGAGATCATGCAGGCCAAAAGTCTCTATACCCAAGGAACTCATATATAATGGGGTGGTTTGTTTGAGAGAGTATAGAGAAAAAAGAATAGAGGACCAAGGACAGAGATTTGGAAAACATAACAGGGAACAAGAGGAGTTGAAAGAACCAGTAAAGAAAATAGAGAAATGATACAGAGGTCTCAGGAAAACCAAGGTAATACAGTGCCACTAAATCCAAAGGAAAAGAAAGTTTCAAGAAATACAGAGTGGTCAGCCAAGTCAGCCAACTAAGGAGGTTAAAAGAATGATGAGGAATGGGAAGAAGCTCTCAGATTTAATTAGAAGGAAATTATGATTAACCTTCCAGAGGAAAGTGTAAGCAAAGTGATTGGGGTTTAAGTCGGTTTGTAGACAGGAAGTGTGGTTTAATAGCTATAGCTCTGGGCCCAGTCTCAGGAGCTCAAATCACACTTCTGAAATTTACCAGCTATGTGGTCATGAGAGTCAGTCTCTCTGAGCCTAAGCTTCCGTATCTATAAATGGTCAATAATGACACCAGGAGCACTTTATCTTATAGGGTTGTGGGGATCAAAGGAAATCACATATGGAAATCCTTTTGTTACTTGTAAAGTACTATAGAGAGAAGAGTGCAGTGGAAAATTGGGTTTGGAGTTAGAGGATCTGGGTTCAAATTCTGCCTCTGCTATTTCCTACTTCTGTGATCTCATGCTTCTCATTTTTCTTTTCCTGGCCTTCATGTCATCCGTAAATGAAGGTACTGAAGTAGATGACCCCTGAAGTCTCAGACAGCTCTAAATCTATGATATGATCTGTAATTATTAAGAAGGAAGTGTATTCAAAGGAAATGTAGATAGCAGGCATAGGCAATTGAAATTGGGCCACAAAAGGAAAGAAGGAACCAGACAAAAGTTTGAAGGGGCAGCAAGTTAATCAAAGGTCTTTGTTTTTAAAGACAGAGTAGACATGGATATTTTAAGGTAAAAGAGAAGAAATCCAGAGAGAGGAGGATAGATCGAAGCTATTTGAAAGGGATGAAAAACTTGTGAGATCCAGGTCTTGGGTGAAATGTGAATAGATGAAATTTGGAGAACAGTTAGAAGGGTTAGCTTCAGGGTTCTTTTTTTTTTCAGTTCCTAGAGGTAATAAAATTATAATAAGTGATACCTTATGTCGGAATTAAGCATTTGCAAAGTACTTTCATATACAATATTTAATTTGATCCTTAAAACAACCCTGTGAGGTTGGAAACACATCTCTTCCACGAAACTTTCCCTAATAACTCCCTTCTCCAAACTTCTATAGCATTATACTGTGGTACTTACCACAAGCTGCCTTGTATCATAATTTGTTTTGCACAGCTCCCATCTGCCCAACTTGATAGTAAACTCATACAGGGTAGGAATCAAATGCTCTTGTACCTCTTTGTCTTCTAATATGCCTAGTGTAGTGCTAGACACACAGGAGACATGCAATTAATCCTTAATAAATGTTCATTGAGGTAATGAATAATTATAGAATGAATACTAATAATGATGATAGAACAGCAAGGAACCCAGTATGTAGAGAATCAGGAAGGCTTAGAATCAGGAAGACCTGAAGTCAATTTGTTGAATGATGAACTCTATTGCAAAAGGGTTAGTCCACATACAAGATCTTCTTCAGTTAAAAAAATCAAAGGGAAAATAGATTTAGAGCTTAAAGGGGATCATAGAGGTCATAGCATCAAAAATTAATTGATTTCAAGGTCAAAGGGACCCTAGAAGTCATTGGGTCCAACCCCCTCTTATTACAGATAAGGAAACTGAAGTCCAGAGAGGTCAGGTGAATTGCCTACCATCACACAGCTAGTAAATGACTGAAGCAGGATTTAAATCCAGGGCTTCCTGACTTCAAATCCATTGCTCTTTTGCATTGTACGACACTGATATCTGATTCCCAAATAACATTTGGAACAGCCCTGGAAAGAGTAGGTTGGTCTTCCTAAACATTATCATCATCAGCATCAGTATAATTAATCATAACCATAATCATAATCATTATTATTTTGCAGAGGCATCTTTGACTAATCACGCAGAAACTCTCATAGTGGAGGAGGGCCAGATTCTCACTCTAAAATGTGTCACTTCTCAAGATAAGAATTCATCCCTCCAATGGTTATCTCCCTCCGGGTTTACCATTTTTTTAGACAAATGTCCTGGTAAGTATACAAGATGAAAAAAACATATAGAGAAATTTTGACTTAAAGGAGTTTCCACTAATGAAGAATAAGTCAGTGGGTAAAGAAACATTGAGTGAGTCATTGAAAGGGTGGGCTTTTATGCCCTTTCTATTGTAACATCTGAATCATCCCCCTCTGTGGCTCTCTGTAATACTAACCAGTGTTCCTGTTACTAACAGGAAGTCTGAAATGGAAATCCCACCAGAATGATTTGTGAAGGAGGCCCAACTTACAAAGTACATTTTTACCACTACCAACTTTTACTTTCTGACCTTTCCAACTTCAAATGTTTGGCTGAATGTTGAATAATAGACAAAAGATTTACTTTGGGGCAGAAGTATACTGGCAAATATTTAACAAGCAGCTCTCTGGAGGGGAAATGCATGGATCCACAACATACTTTTATGTTTAATCTGGACTGTTAACATTTTATCCATCACTTTCTTAAGTCTAGACAATCAACAAAACAATAAATCAACCCCCTATTTATAGCTTTGCCAATTTCTGAGGTGCAAATGCTCACACTGAAAATTGAACAATCATTTCACCCAAATCCATAGGAGCTGTCTCATTGTAACCCTGGTTTGATGGCCTTCATTTCTCCTGGAAATGTATATCTTTGATCTCTATGAGGAAGAAGATCCTTTGTTTTCCTAACCTGATTAGAAGAAAAGTTCTTGTGTAAAAACTGTATCACAAAACTAGCTCCTTATTTATCTTCTCACATTTTGTTTATTATGAAGATAAGATGACTAACAAGCTGTCAATACATATTTCATTCCATGGGAAAGAAATCCCTCTATGCATTTCTCTATTCTCACTCAATGAATCATGATAGTTCGACACCCAAAAGGAACCACTCCATGGTTTTCAGTTCATTCCTCTGGATTAATGTCACACAACTAGGGCCATAAATCTACTGGGACATGTGGAAGAGACAGAGGTTTGCTGGAAATAATGCTAGATTTTGAGTTAGAGGAGTTGGGTTCAAGTGCCCATCCTGCTAATCAGTGTACAGGCATGTATTAAGAATGTGCCACGTGGCAGGCACTGCACTAGGCACTGGAAATACAAAGACAAAGATTAAAAATAGTCCTTGTTGCCAAGGAATTTACATTCTAACTGGGGAGAAACTAAGTACACATATAAGTACATATAGGACAAACACAGATAAGTAAAAGTACAGTGGAGCGGATGGGGAACAGGGGATAAAGAAAGGCAGCGAGTAGAAGGCAGTGCTTGAGCTGGCTCTGGCAGGAAGAGAGGGATCCTATGAGACAGCGGTAAGGAGGATTGTGCGTACCAGGAATGTGGAATTGGCCAATGCTACTTATGTCCTGTGTTACCTTGAGCAAGTCACTTCTTTCAGGATCTGAGTTCTTACTTGTGTAAAATGAGGGGGCTGGACAAGATGATCTCTAAAGTTCTTTCAAAATCTACCAGGCTCTAAGGACACTGACCTGTTTTGAAACACTCAGGCTCTAACACGGAATTAAGTTGCAGTGTAAGGATTTCACAATGTCCTCTGTTCCTCCATCATTTCCAGAACTGTAGCAGAGACTTACTTGGGAATCTTTAGGCTTACTACCTCTGTGACCTTAAGCAAAATCACATAGCCTCCGTGGGGCTCGGTTTCCACATTTTTAAATTGAAGAGGTTGAATAAGTGGCCTCCCTGCTCTGTTTGAACATGTGATCCTGGGATGCCAATGCCTAAAGGACCCTCTTAGGTTGAATCATCTGTGGAGCAGAAAAGAAAGAACTCATTGAGTGCCCTCTAGGATTCTAGCATGACCTGCCAATTACTTGGGGCCAGACACTGACAGCATGAAGAACAATTAAAAACATTTTAGGTTGGCTTAATGTGATCAGCCAGACAAAAACATTAGAGGAAAGAGTAATAGGGCCTGGTCTCTTTCTCTTAATTTTTTATGCTTGCCTTATCTTTACAGAATTTTTAAAATAGTATTTTATTTTTCACCAATTTTTCACCAATTCACCAATTTTTCACCAAAAAATTCACCAATTTTTTTCCCCAATTTTTTCACCATTTTTCACCAATCATGTAAAGGTAGTTTTCAATGTTCATTTAAAAAAGATTTTGAGTTCCAAATTTCTTCCCTTTCTTCCCTCCTCTATTCCCCCCTCCCCAAGATGACAAGTAATCTGGTTATATATGTACAATTGTGGAAACATATTTCCACATTAGTCATGTTGTGAAAGAAGAAACAGAACAAAGAGAAAGGCTACAGGAAAAAAAAGTGAAAATAATGTGCTTCCATCAGCATTCAGACTCCATCGTTCTTTCTCTGGGTGTGGATAGCATTTTCTGTCCTCAGTCTTTTGGAATCTTTACAGAATTTTTTCAATTCAACCCCCTTTTACCTCATTAGAATCTAACAAGTCAGCAAAGCTATGGTTTGAGCCTATGTCCTCTTACCCTAAGTCAGTCAGTCAACAATCATTTACTAAGTGCATCCTCTGGGCCAGGAACTGTGCTAAGCACAGGGAGAACAAAAACAAGCAGAAAGAAAGGCAATCCTTGCCATCTAGGAGTTTATGTTCTAATAGGAGGAAACAATAAATAAAAGGGAGCTGAGAAGTGGGAGTAGAGAGGGAAAATACCCTTCAGGAACACAGAGGAAAAAAGACTGGGGCATCAGAAGCAAAGCCCAGAGAGGAGTAAAGGAGTGAACATGCCTAGCCAGGAGAAATTACTTAAAATGGAGGACAAGTGAGAAAGCCAGGGGTGGAATGAATTTTTAGTGTGAAATCCAAAATTCTTGTCAATGTTTTCTCCACAATCATCTCTTTGTTCCATTTTATAATTTTGCCAATTGAAAAACACATCAAGGCATTTCTGAAGCTTTGTCCCTCCTTCCTCCTCCATGTACCTAAAAATGACCTAATTATCTCATTTCAATTCACCTCTTAGACAAACTATAACTTCCTGGCCTGAGATTGTGGTGCTAGCCAAGCATACACTTTGGCTCAAAGGCTTGCTTTTGGTTGCAACTGTCAGAGGAGTTGCCCCCTTTCTCTTTGTTGAATGCTGAAGCACTAAGTCCAAATCCATACTGTTTAGGACTGATGACAAAACAATAGCACATAGATAAGACAATGAAATCTAGGGGAGGTTTTCTTTCCACTAATCATCTCTATTACAGTGATATAGTTTATACTGAATCAAATTCAAAGAGATAAATCATAGGAGGGAATATATTATAATATAGTCCAGTCATAATTAATCAGCCACCAATTTACAGCCTTCTACTCTAACCTATGACCAAAACAATCCTTATGCCAGTTTTCTTACCAGTCTATCCACAGAATCATTTTAGATCTCAGTTAAACATCAAAATATCCACGGCTTCTTAAATACTGATCCAGAAACAACATTATTCTGTAGCATAAAATCCAGCTATTAACATTAGCATCTAAAAACAGCTAAATTAAAGAAATGACATTTGGTCCTTTAAATTGTCTGTGTGTGTGTGTGTGTGTCTGTGTGTGTGTGTGTAACCCCCACAAAAAACCCTCTTCTTGACTTAAATCATTCACTAAGCTGATTTAGGGTCATCCAATCATCATATTTTTCCTGACAATAGTTCTTTTCCTTCTGCAGCTTTAAAAAATCGAAAATACGAACTACTACATCATTCCAATGATCAGCTCACCATCAGCATATTAAATGTAACTGTTCAGGATGAAGGCCTGTACAAATGCTTACGTTATAGCAAACCAGTGAGAACCAAGGAAGTGAATGTAATTGTATTAGGTATGTATTATAATGGCAATAAACTACCTGGCTTCCTTCAAGACTGCTCAAATCCCATCTTCTCCAGGAGACCTTTTCTGCTTTCCCCAGCTCCTTTCTGAGATTACCTTCCATCTGCTCTGTATTAATTTAATTATTTTCATGTTATCTCCCACGAGAATATGAGTACCTTGGGGGAAAGAACTGCTTTTGTATTTATTTTTTATCCATAGCACTTAGCATAGTGCCTGGCATGTAGTAAGTACTTAATAAGTCTGTTGACTGAGTGACATGGTCCACAAACATAAACTATTGTTTGAATCCAAACTACAAAGATCCTATTCGCAACCAAGAAATATTTTCTGTTTATCTCATCTTCTTATAATCACCATCATTTACAGTAAGGTTCAGCAACCTGTGGAATGTGTGCTAAAGGTAGTAAATTTGTTCAACAAATGCTTATGCAATACGCTATACTAGGTAGGTCCTATAAAAAATTCAAGAAAGAATAAGGCATGATACCTGCCCTAAAAGGTTTACAGCTTAATGTGGGAGATAAGATCTTTACAGACATATTTCATGCTATCTTAAATTATAGTTAAATGTCATAGACAGTAATAATGAAGTGTTATTAATGTTCGGAGGAGAGAGATATTACTTCCAGCTGGTGTGGCTGGTGAGGATTTCATGGAAGTATCATTTCATTTGGGCCTAAAAGGATGGGTAGCTTTTGGTAAGAAAGAAAAATTCATGCTTAAGGAACTAACGGTAGTCTAGTTGAGAGATAGTGTTTCAGGTGTGACCCTTCCCATTTTTAAAAATGGGAAAGGATCCAGAGGAAGTAAACAAATAAAGACTTTACACTGTTACCTCTGAAAGGATGACCTTTGGTCTGCAGAAAAAAAATCAATAAAGCCCAATTGGTTAATGATAAAGCTATATAATTAGCAATTACCTTGCTACCCAAAGAAGGATCTAAGGGTTGGGTTGACTGAGAGAAGAAAAATGGCTCCTGGGTATTCCTGAAAACACATAGAAGTGTGGGATAGAATGCAAATAAAGGAAAGGACCAAGATGTAACAATATAGAGTCTCTGGATCAAGAATAAAAAGGACCCAAACCTACAGTGTTTTAATGGCAGGAGGAGTGGGGAGAGTAGTTTACATTTAAAAGATGAACATAATCATTGAATTATAAATTGTTATATATGGAAGGAACTTTGGAGAACACCTATTCTAACCCCTTCATTTTACAGATGAGGAAACTGAGGCTCAGTTACTTGCCTAAGGTGACACAGCTAGTTGGAAATAGAGCTATGGTCAATGAAATTTAGTCATATACCAATTAGTCAGAAACTGACTAGCTACTATAGAACAAGAAATAGAACAGGGAATAAAGATTGCCTGGTTCATTAAAAAGTCCAACACTTAAGCTTCACTGTTGGAAGTGCTGAGATTGTAAGCTCTTGAATTAAAATATATCCTCCAGGACTGGTTTGATTTAGTAATGATAATGCTTTCTCTCCAATTTCTTCCATAATTTTTATTTAGCAACTCCTTCCAAGCCAACACTGGAAACATCAACCATTGAAACTCCCAAAGGGAAAGAGGTGCTATTAAAATGTTTCACAAAAGGAAGCAAGCCCCCTCCACAGATAACCTGGCTTTTGAGCAATGGCATTGAACTTTATGGTAAGTATGAAAAATGCTTCCCAATTCCAAGCTTTCCTTGCTCCATAAATTTCCATTAATTTCGACAGCAAGGTATTTAGAAATGTTTTGGCACCCTCTAGTGGTAGAGAGAAAAAAAGGAAATATAAAATAATTTGCCATTTTGTCAGAGGCATTCATTGTATCAGCTAGAAGGAATATTACATATTATTTAGTCTAACCCTTACATTTGCCAAGAGCTGAGGCTCAGAGAGATGACTGAGGTCACATAAATGACAAGGAACAAAGGCAAAATTAAAATCCAGGTGCTCTAATTCCAAATCTAGTACTCTTTCTAACCAGCCACTATTATGCCTTAATCTTCTAAGTGTTATCAGCAAATTGTGGGGATATTCATAATTAAAAACAAGCTAAAAACATAAAATGCACTGTCCGAGATAGCTCAGCAACATTTGGCCCATTATCCTAAAATAAAAGTAGTTAAACAACTAACCCTTTACATAAAAATGCTTGGACATTTTCAGAGATAGTAAAAATAGATATGATTTAATGTTTGCAAATAGAACAGATAAGATTTTAGTTCTATATAATGTAGAGAGCAATACTAACGAAAGGCATGAAAAATATTCTATTAACAAAGTAATTATATTATGGTAGTTGTTGAATTATAGAATCTTGAGTTGAAAGGAACCTCATTTATTCTTTAATGCAACATATTACCCAATGCAGAACTTCCCCGTACAACATCCCTTATGTATGATGATCCAGCCTCTTCTTGAGCATGTGAGGTGATGGAGAGCTCATTATTTTATAAGATAGACCACTCTGAAATTCTATAATATATTGAGCTGAATATTGAACACTGAAAAGACATTAAATTTGGCAATTAAGAGATCATTGGTAACTTGGAAAGAATATTTTTGGTTGAATGATGAGGTCGGAAAGTAGCTTGTTCCCCTTTTCGATAATTCTAAATGTTAGCTTTTCCTGCCTTCATGAGTATATCTGTCCCTTTGTCCATTTCTCCTGGTTCTGTCCCCTATGGCCAAGCTGAAAAAGTCTACTCCATCTTCCACATTATGGAGTTCTAAGTATTTGAAGATAATTATCATTTCTTCCCAGAGCCTTCTCTTCTACAAGAAAATCAACCCCAATTCTTCCAAACCAAATTTTCATATGTCACAGACATGATGGCATTCACAATTCTGATGATCCCCGCTCTGGATGCTATCCAACTTGTCAACGTATTTTCTAAAATGTGGTTACCAGAACTGAAATAATAAACCAGATGTGGTCTGACCAAGTCAGAATAAAAGGGATTCTCACTTCCTCATTACTAGAACCTATACCTCTTTCAATACTGACTAAGATCATATTATTCTTTGGGGGGAGGGAGCTGTCATAAAATACTGTTGACCTAAATTGAGCTTTCATTCCACTAAAATCCTGAGATATTTTTCAAATGAAATGCCCTCTAGTCATACCTTCCATACCTTGTACTCACGAGTATAGGAAGTCAGTTTCTTGAATCCAAGTGTAAAATCCTTTGTCTGTCCCTATTAAGTTTCATCTTATTAGGTTCAACCCAGTTTTCTAACCTGTCAAGATCATTTTGGGAGGATACTGACCCTGTCATTCAGTAATATTCATTATCCCAGCCTTGCATCATCTGAAAATCAGATTTTAAAATCTTCCCTTTTAGCTTTGCCTACTAACTTCCCTGGTTTCCTTTAAGTCACAACTAAAATCCCGCCTTCTACAGGAAGCCTTCCCCAATCTCTTGTAATTCTAGTGGCTTCCCTGTTAATTATTTCATATTTATCCTGTATATAACTTGCTTTGTATGTATTTGTTTGCATGTTGTCTCCCCCATTAGATTGTAAGTTCTTTGAGGGCAGGGACTATCTTTTGCTTCTTTTAAATATCCCCTGTGCTTAGCAGTGTCTGGCACACAGTAGGCTCAATAAATATTGGTTGATTAATAAGGATGCAATCTATTTCTTTATCCAAATATTGGATAAAAATGTTAAGTGGCATAGACCCAAGCAAAGACCGAAAGCACTCCCATTGAACATCTCTTTCCAAATCTTTACTTCTTCTGCCTTCTGAGAAATAAAATATTTTTTAAAAGCAATTGCAAGAATTCATTGGTTTCTCAGAATTTGATAAATAAAAATAACAAGGAGATAATTGCTTAATAATTATTTGTAGACTATGATCAGAGAATCCATACATCTTAACTATTATTATATGTAAATATTTGGATAATAAACGTTTGTTCTATTTTGCCTCTCTAGATACAATCTATACAACTCCTCTGTCTTCACCATTCACAATAATAGTGTACTATCTTTGATCAATAATGCTACAAACCCATCATAGATAGGGCATGAGCCTTAAGTTGGATCTGTAGTGCTGAGAGGTTTGCAGTGATCTACCTATACTCTCTTATGTGGTCCTTGTGACCAGTGACATGCACTTGGGAAATGTCCGACTGGACTTAATTGTGCAATTTGGGACTACAGAACAGAGCCTGGCTGACTGGTCTTAGTGGGGAACTTAACTCATAGGTTTGGTCTCATAAATGGGTTGCTCTAACCAACTTTACCAAAAGAAAAAGTCACCACTTCAATTTCTTTAAAAATTGCCATGAAGGTGAAACTCAACATACATTTGAACATGATGGAAAGAAGTGTAATACAACAAGCTTACTCAGAGTTCTCGCATATGGGGAAAATGCAACAGCTAACTGCCTTGTCCGACATGAAGGCCTGCGAGGGAAAGAGCTGGTGGTGCCATTTCAGTTTGAAGATTTGGGTAAGAACAGTTAATTAAGATCATGTGTATGCATACTAACAAATGAAATGGGATGGTAAAATCTTCCAGAATAAGATTATTTTCAGGACACTCTTCCACACTCCCAAACTCTCTCACGATGGAGAAATTCTCAAGTTGGGATGCAAAGATTTGATGGCAAAGGGAATGGAGGAGAAAGGAAAGAGAAGGAGAGGGAGGAGAAGGCCATCAACAGCTTAAAAACTAGCACAAAACTGCATATAAATAAATCTTTGGCAATACATTTTGATCATGTTTTTACATAAATTGACCTCAGTTTTATTATAGTTAAGCATACAGAAGCATTTAGATTAAGTTGTTTATTTGCACTTAGAAATAAGATAATGGTTTTTTAGCATTTTTCCCTTCCTATCACTTTCATGATGTGGTTGCTGTTTAGATTAGTGTGTTTGTGTATGTATATAGGAGGAAATGTTAATTAATATTTGGAACTTTTGAGTTTAAACATAAAGTAGCCAAACAATATTTAATAAATAGATAATGAAGCTGAAATTTTGTCAGATAGCTTAGGAATCTCTTTAACATCAGATTATCTTTCTAAGCCAGTTTATTGTCAAAGGGGAAAAAAAAAAACTCCGCGGAATCTTTTCTATAGCCGTAGCTCAGATTTACATAGCACTTTAAAAAGCAATTTCCTCATAATAATCCTGTGAGGTATGTGGAACAATTATTATTATTTCCATTGTGCAGATAAGGAAACTGAAACTCAGAAAGCCTAGATGATCGGGATTTAGATTAGAACCCAAGGTTTCTGAGGCTAACACTAACCAAGTCTCCTGCTAACCATAAGTGTCCCCCCAAAGCTCCATCTTGGACTTTTCTTCTACCTTTCTCTTCATGTAAATAAGAACAAATGACTAACAAAATTCCTAGTTATGGGGTAAGACAACCCCTTATTTAGAACCTTTCATATTTTAATCGTGGGCTTGAATTGCTAACATCCCAATATTCCACACCACTTATTTGCCAATGGTCACTTTCTTCTCAGAGCAAGAGTAGAGTTATTTGAGTAGCTGGATTAAAAAAACAAACAAAAACAAACGCACAAAAAAACCCCCAACAACCTTAGACCCATGAAACCTGATTAAATAGTGTAAGCTTACTCAAACGTTCCTACTTCTTGATGACTCATTGTCCCCACTCCACCTCTACCTGTAAAATGTTATTTGGTAGGAGGGGATGGATCATAGGAGGCTTACTAAAGGTAGAAAGATACTTTCTTTCAGTCAAAGTGTTGAGTAAGTACTTGTACATAAGGATAAAGTATAACATGAGAAAAATGAATCTTTATTTTCTAGAAATTCAACTACTCTTTTATGCCATTATAGATCAATGATACAGAGTAAAGGTTATAAAGCAGGTGTAATTGATCAAGATTTCATGTCTAATACATTTGGCTCTTTTGTTTAGAATCCAAACTAATATCAACAACTGGCCTGGCACTACTGGTAGTGATGCCTGGCCTGGCATCACGACAATAACTCCAAGTATACAAAAAGGAACTTTATGTGTCATTTTTTCACTTAGCTAATAAGTCCATATTGGTACAAAGAGATGTTAAGGGAGTTTTAATCATTCTTTTTAAAATGCCACTTTTGAATATATTAATTGATTGTTATCAATCATTATTTGAATTGAGTGAATTCAATTCAATGAAATTATTATACCTCATCCAGGCAGAAAACATGACCAGAGAAAGCTGCCATATCTTGAAGTAAGGATAGGTCTGAGGAAAGAGAGTAAAGAACATTCGGCCTTTCTTAGTAGAGGAAATAGTATGTAGCATAGCTTTTTCAGGGTGATTAAGTGAAAAGGATTGGGGAGTATCTTTAAAATAACTCCTTACCTGTCAACAAACCATCTTGACTTCTCATAAATTGCTTGAGTATCTACTAGACTACAACCCCTACAGGGGCAGGGATAGAGTCTAATCCAAACTTTATATCTCATCCAATGCCTATCAAAACACTCTATGGGTAGTAAATGTTCACCTAATATCAGATGAATGAGTGTTGACTATATGGGATATAAATAATTTAGTTGTGACCCATATTGAAAATTAAGGTGGCCAGAAGGAACCAAGACAACCCTGTAAATTAAAAATAATTTATGACAATCTGGAAGACTTAAGAGGTTAAGCATTGCTTTCTATATGACTTCTTTTATAAAGGAACTTAGGCTTAGAAGAAAGAAAGATTTTAATGCAGTATTATGCACCTGAGAGAGACAAAATCACAGAGAGAATAGAGAAATGGCCTTGAACACCATAAGGCCTGTGTTCAAGTCCTGTCTCTGATACATCCTGGCTATATGATACTAAAGAAGTCACTTACTTAACCTTTCGGACAGCTCTTTTATGAGAATGGTTGAAGAAATGTCACTGACCTACATTAGTAAAGGGAGCTCCTCTTCTGGGAGTTCTTGCTCTCCTGGGAATTTTCTCTACCAACAAAATCATACGTTTACTCGCTATCCCTATAATATTGTATGCACCTTAAATGTAATCTACTTAGGTCCTTACTGTTTGAGAATAGTCACTTATAAATTTAAGAAATACATTCACATACATCTAGATGTGTTATATATAATGTGTGTATGATTTGCATACGAGTATATTTATATATACATATATACATACACACACCACATATAATTTGTCTGTTGCCTAGATCTATGATTTCATTGGAATAGGGAGCTCTCAGTTCTGTAATTTCTTTGAAACTTATAATTTTAGAGAGTCTCCTGGGGCAAAGAGAGGTGAAATGACTTGCCTGCAGTCACACAGCTAGTATGACTTTCTAGCTCCAAGGCCAGCTCGCTAGCTACTATATCATCCTGCCTCTTGAGCAGGGGCAATCCTAAATCCATATGACTTTAGCCAAGTATGTCAGTATTTGAAGGTACCGCACATGGTCATCTAGTTTGCCCAGCAGGTCAACAGATAGGCAAAAAATAGGATGCAAAGTAAAAAAATTAATCATTCAACATTTTTCTTCTTTTTTTATTTATTTTACTGTATTTTAAGTATTTTATTTTTTAAATTTTCCCCAGTTATACGTAAAAACAACTTTCAATATTTGTTTTTAAAACTTTGAGTTCCAAATTCAATGAACATTTATTAAATGTCTATATGTGCCAGACACTGTGTTAAGTCCGGGGGACACAAAAAGAGACAAAAGACAGTCCCTGCCCTCAAGAAGCTTATAATCTAATGGGAGAGACAAAAACTGGTGCAAAGACCCTTAAAGCATGTAGTTCTAGGGCTTTTGTAAAATAAAAAGATAATAGACTCATTCTGAAATTTCTTCCAGATGCAATATTGAAAAGTCAATCTCTGTATTTTTAGATTTTGTTTTTCGCCTTAATTCTAACAGGTCCAGATTCAGATTCAGATAGTATGGAGCATAACACATTGTCCTTTCAGTCCTCTCAGTCTCCCACTGTACCTGGTAAGTCCTTAAGCTGGCAGACTTTAAAAAGATAGGTTTTATTCCTGAGAAGCCTTGTTTCAACTCTATTTTTTGTGTCTTTTTGATATTTAAACTTTTTTATTTTGATTTAAAAATTCCAATACCTACCACATATGGCTCTAGAACTGGGATGTTCTGGAATATCTATACTTTCATTATGCACTCCCAGCACAAGAGACTCTGGGATACTACAATTCCTTGTCAGTTCAATCCCCCCTTTTATTACTTAAAGACATGCAAAATTTGATAAGATATGAAAGCCAAATGTATTCAGCATTCAAAATCTCATTTGCATAGCCAGATCCATACTGCTTTTGAGGCAGGGTCCTCTATCTACTACACTACACCATGTGTGATGCCGTTCTGTCTAGGTTTACCTGCATTATTATAGATTTTAAATGATTCTCCTTCCTTCCTTCCTTCCTTCCTTCCTTCCTTCCTTCCTTCCTCCCTCCCTCCCTCCCTCCTTCCCTTCCTTCCTTCCTTCCTTCCTTCCTTCTTTCCTTCCTTCCTTTTCCTCCTCCTCCTCCTCCTCCTATTATTCTATAATTCTTCCGTGATGAATTCTCATCATGACTAGTTAATGTTTTTTGACACAATGTTCTTACTTCCCCTGGAAACCACACAGTGGCACTGTGCAACAGTCTGAAATGTCTGACACTGGATGGGCTGAACAAACTGTAGGTCCAGATGGTGTTAAAGATGATATTCTTACACAAAGAGATCACATTTATTCAGAGAGGGGAGCTGCTTGATTTTAAAATGTCACTTTTATCTAGCTAATTCAGGAAAGTCTGTACAGATGTATGAGCAAATATTAGGGCTGAAAGGTAAATTAGCTTATATTTCAGCACATTATTTTATTGCTTCATGCCTCTAGGTATTGCAAATCCTCTATTCCTTGTTCACAGAAGAGAAGAGGTTATTGCCTCACTGTCCTGTTTTTGTCTCTTATACCACTTACACAACTACATGCTTAAAAAAATTCCTACCTTGGCTATCCATGATTTAGGAAGTCAAGGTTAGTTTGCATATTTCTTCTGAAATATTTTGACTAGGAGTTCTCTATTTCAAAAATAGAAGAGAATCCTTATAGTGAAAGGACATCAAGGTAGTTTTAGAGATGTCATTTATTTCATTTAAGCATAATTTAGTGGAAAGAGAATTGGATTTTGATTAAGGAGTCTTGGGTTCAAATCCTATCTTGGAGGCAAATGATCTGTGTGACTATTGGGAGTTAACCTCTGGAGGTAGGAATATTTATGTAAATAGAAGATGGAGAGCCAAGAACTGAGTTAGTAAAACCTGAATTCAAGCCTTTAATGCATACTGATTACATGATCATGGGCAGGTCACTAAACCTCTCAGTGCCCTAGAAAACTCTCTAAAACTATAAGTGACAAATAGTTGCTGATAGTTGATCACTTTTTGGGAGAGGAAATTTCCTTACTAGGAGTTCCCTACATCACTAGAGACATAGACTAAGACCCTCCTCCACCCCCTCAAAAAATTACCTACCTCTGTTGTGAGAAATTTATTTCTTAAAATCCTTAATAATTATGAGGTTTTGTGTAGTGGTGGACATAGAGCTGACCTTGAAACCGGGTTTAAGTACTGCCTCTGAAACATACTGGCTGTGTGACCCTGGATAAATCACTTAAGTTTTCAGGGTTCTTAATGGCCTGGGAACTTTTTTTTTAATGTTTTGACTTTTGTATTTCAATATAGATGATTTCTTTTGTAATGCTATGTATTTTATTTTATGCATTTTAAAGCATTACTCTGAGAAGGGGTCCATAGGCTTTACCAGACTTCCAAAGAGGTCCATGACATCAAAAAGGTATCTTTATTTACTCAAAGACTGTAAGTAGTAGAGAAGGCATTGACCTGTATTGGGAAAGGGAGTTGCCTCAGCTGAGAATTCTCTATGCCAATGAAAATCACAAGACCAGTCCCTATCCTAAAGTATTATACAAATATAAGTTGTTCTCATTGCTATTAACTCTCCAAACTACTCTGGAATAAAAAATATGAAGCTAATATACCCTCTTTTCTACTTAACAGTCATAGAAGAGTTCGGTTCTGTGGAAATGAACACAACCAGACATGAACAAACTAGTCAGAAATCTGACTTCACCTCTGATAAGGTCACTTATCCCACTATGAATAGGCACTTGACATTTTAACCGCCTAATCACCAAATTCAATGATTTCCCCCCCAGTTCTCGATGTCCTTGACCTTTTGGCAATATTAGATACCAATGATCACTTCTTTCTTTTAATTTTTTTTATTCAGAATTCAAACACCAAAAAGAGAATTTTCAACGGAGAGAACAGAACACAAAAAGAGGATTCTATATGAAACCACAAATACCCATTTCACACTTGCTTTTTTAAAAAAAAGTATGTCATTAATTCCACACATTGCTTTCAATATTTTCCTGTCTGTCTTTTCTCTTGAAATTATTTTTGTTCTCTGCTACACATTTTAAAAAATTCAATGGCTTTCTTTTTCTTTGGCACCACACTTGCTAACCCTTTTCTTTCCAACCACCTTTCTCCCTGTTAAAAACTGAGAGAAAAAGTGGGGGCAGGGGTGGTGGTGGTGGTGGAACAAACTTGTAAGAAATGAGCATAGTCAAACAAAATGAATCCACATGGTGGCCATAACCAAAAATGTATGTCATGGAGTGGTTAACATGCTTCAGTCATAGGTCTTCTGTAGGTAAAGTTGGTCATTGCATTTATCAGAGTCCTTACATTTTTCAAAATTGTTTTTCTTTATGATGTTACTGTTTGTAAAAATTTTTCTAACTTTATTCTGATCAGTTCATACTACCCAGGATTCTTTGATAACATCTCTTTTGCAACTTCTTATGAAGTAATACTGTATTACTTTATGTAATATAATGTAATATTCCATCATATTCATATGTCACAATTTGTTCAGTCATTCCCAATTGTCTAAGAGACGATCTAAGGCACCTCCTTATATTTTAGTTCTTTTTTTTTTCCTTTTAATTCCCCCCTTCAATATGGATAAATTTGTTCTCCTTGTGGCTTGGTGGTACAGCAGATAGAATGCTAAACCTGGAGTCAGGAAGACCGGAATTTAAATCCAGCCTTAGACACTTGCTAGTTATGTGATGCTGGGCAAGTCACTTAACCCTACTTGTCTCAGTTTCCTCATCTGTAAAATGAGCTGGAGAAGAAAAAATTGCAAACTATTTGGTATCTTTGCCAAGAAAACCCCAGAAAGAGTTTTCACAAAGAGTCAGACACAACTGAAACAACTGAACCACCACCAGAACAAATGTCTTTCCCAGTATTACTCTTCTTTTTAACCATTTCCCCAACCCACTTGTTTACCTGTTGAGTTTGTTGTAATTTTTATGCTAAACTCTTTGTGGTGTTCAATCCTCCTTTTTTTTGGTTCAGATAAAAATGAAATTAATCTAGTACCTTCTCACCCCTTCCTTCATGTTTGTATACTCTTCTTCTTAAACATTCCACATATGAAAAATAGCAAATCCAATCACTTTTTCCTCCTTTCTAAATTAATATGTTCCCTTTTATTCTCCCTTTTCTTTTCCCTCTTCAAAGTCTCAAAGCAGAACCAATTCTCTCCCAGGACCTCTGTTTTTCTTATATAACCCCCTCAGTACCCTTTGAAGACATTAAGGTTTTGAAGGGGTACTTGTTTCTTCTTCCCCTCTTAGGCTGTTAGCACTACATCATCATATAGCTTCTTCTGAATGTTCAACTAAGTTTACCTTTCTAAAGATTCTCTTGACTTTTGTGTCAATATTTCAAAGTTCCTCCCCAGTTCTTGTGTTTTGATCAGGGATACTTGAAAGTCATCCATTACATTAAAGATTCATTTTTTTCTTTTAGAATTATAATCAACTTTGTAGAATAAGTTAGTCTTGTTTCTAAGCCTATCTCTTTTATCTTTTGGAATACTTTATTCTAAGATCTCTAATTTATTTTAGAACTGCCAGGTTTTGTGTAATATTGACAGTGGTTCTGTGGTACTTGCACTGCTTTCAGTATCTTTCCTTTGACCTGGTAACTCTGGGTTTGGGTTGTGAAATTCCTGAGACTTTTCCTTTGGAGGTTTCTTTCAGAAGGTGATAGGTGCATTCTTACTATTTTTACTATCTTTTCTGGTTCTAATAGATTTGGGGAATTTTCATTTATGATTTCTTGAACTTTAGTGTCCAAGATTTTTAAAAATCATGTTTATTTTAGGGAATCTAATGATTCTTAAATTCTCTGTCTTTGATTTTTTTTTCCCAAGTCAGTCTTTTTTATATCAGGTAGATTATATTTTCTTCTATTTTCTCATATTTTTATTTTCTTCTATTATTTCTTGATGTCTCATGGAATCATTAATTTCATTTTACTCTAATCTAGTTTTTATGGAATCTCTTTCTTAAAATTTACCCCTTGCTCTTCTAAGCTATTTGTTCTTCTTCAGAGCTTTCATTTAATTTTATCTTGTTTCATTTCTCCTAAGTATTTCCTTGTGAAAGTATAATCCTTGTGAAAAATCAATTTTTTCCTTTGAGTCTCTGCTTGCGATTGTTATAGAGTAACTCATTCCTTTTTGGGATCTCTAGATCTACAAAAGAATTTTTTTTTAATGCCAGCAAGTGTTTTCTTTGGTTTACTCATCTTTCCAGCTTTACTTCCTGAATTGGAGTTTTATGCCTGACCAGGCTGCTTCTGTTGTGGCACTTTTGAGTGGGGTGGTCAGTCCTCCTTGGTTTTGCCAAGAGTCTCTCAGATTCTTAAGCTGACCTTTTCTTCTTGGGCTTAGGCCTCCCAGGATTTTTGAAGTTCAGAGTATTAGATCTTCAGGGTCCTCTCAGGTATCTTACAATACTAGGGGTCCTTGGAGCCCCTGGACCTTGGCTGTTCTGATTGAAATGCTATTGCTCCAGCTGCTGCTGCTCTCCAAGGTTCCCATCTTGGCACTTTCTGACCACTCTGAGGCTTCCTTCTTTCTTTCTCTCTTTTTTTCTTTCTTTTTAAACAAGGGTTGAGGGTACAAAGCTTGGTTTTTGCTGCTTCCAGTCACAGAACCCTGAAGACTACATGTACTGCTGACTGGTTTCTCTTGTCGTGGTAGGAGGCTGCAGGTTTGCCCAGCTCTGCAGTTGGCACCTTTCCTATTGTTCCTGGGCTTCTCGCTGGCTTTTTTGGTTTTTTTGTGCTTTGGCATTTCTGAATTAGAATAATTCACTTTTTATAGTTTCTTGATGAATTTCAGAACCATTATTCAGTGAGATCTTCAGGTCCAGAGCAGTTAACCTGAAATGAATAAGTCTTGTGGAACTTAGAAAGGCCTAAGGGTCTCAAAAGGTCTCAACCTTTTTGTTGGTGCCTTGCCCAAATTCAATTTACTCTGAGCTTTAGAACTCCTGGCACTATTTATGTAGACTATTTTATAGATTTTATCTCATTCTCTATTACCTGCTTTTGATCATATTTTTAGTATGTACCTTCTAAAAACATGTTTGTCAATACATTCCCTGTGTATCTACAATACTCTCTTCTGACAACTCCTCCATATTTATACTGTTTCTCTTTGTGTCTTCAGATTATCATTCTTGAGAGCGGCTTCCCATCCCTCTTAGACTTATTCTAGGACTTTTCTCTGAACCCTTTAAAATTTATTCTCCCTAAATCTAGGAAGCTCATCAAATTATATATAGCTTTTCTCTCCTTCATTACAAATTCTAAGCTGGAGTGGTCACTTCCCTCTAGGGGTTTCTATCAGTTCTACCCTAGCAAAAAGTTATTCCTTATTGATGACAATCAGATCTGGAACAAAAGTGCCTTTCATTGGTTTCTTCACTTTTTGAAGAATAACATTGTCACTAAGGCAAGTCAAGAATTATTAGCTGCTTTCTTCTGAGAGGGGGGGAGGAAAGAAGGGGAGGGGAGAGGGGGGGGGGGAGAGAGAGATCATTATTCCTCTAGCACACCATTAGATGCACAGCTTCCATGCATTTATTTACATCATTCCCTCTATTGGCAATGCCCTTCCTTTGAGGATCTGTTCAAATCCCAAGAAGCCTCCCCCACGTGTCTCAGATTTCAGTGATCACTCTCTCTTCTGAACTCATAGAAGTTTAATCCTAGACTTTCAGTCATAGGGAACCTCAGAGACCCTCTAGTTCAACCTAAAGTGATGTAAGAATTCTCTCTAAAGCAGTGGTTCTCAGTCTTCCTAATGCCGCGACCCTTTAATACAGTTCCTCATGTTGTGGTGACCCCCAACCATAAAATTATTTTCGTTGCTACTTCATAACTATAATTTTGCTACTGTTATGAATTATAATGTACATATCTGATATGCAGGTTGTATTTTCATTGTTACAAATTGAACATAACCCACAGGTTGAGAACCGCCACTCTAAAGCATCACCAGTAAGGGGCTATCTTCTTTCTGAAACACCTCTAGTCAGGGGAAACCACTACAACCCAAAGCAGCCTATTCCACTTTGGGGTAGCTCTAATAATTGTTAGGAAACAATGAGCCAAACTCTACTTCTTTGCAATTTCCCCCATTAGTCCTAGTTGTGCCTTCTAGGGCCAAGCAGAACAAACCTAATTCTTTCCCCCCTCACAAACTAAACCTAGTGAAAAAAATAATGCCAGCTGGCATTTCCCGAGTTTCCAAGACAGTCTGAAGTTGCTGTAGAGTCATGTGCCCACTATGTCCAATGGAAGAGTAGAGAAGTCCTTCATGATTCAGCTTTGACTCCACTTTGTCTCCCTTTTTATGGGGCCTGCAAGTGTCACCTGTTCCCACCCAATCACAGATAGATCCGGGAGCTATTCATATTATTATCGTTACTTATTTGGTAGTTAGCATTCATCCCCTTATGCTTTTTCCCAAGTTCCCTAATCCGTTATACTGCCATGTTAAAAGAGATGCTCTTCAGTGGTTCAAGAATTTTGAGGGAAAGAAAAGCTAGCAGTTATACAAGGTGTCCCCAGAGTCCTGGTAGAATAGAGTTTTAAACTATTAAAGTTTGAGGCATAAGATGTAGTCTCTGCTCTTTATATTCTCATGTTGCCCACACATTAATAAATAACAATATAAGGTGGTGTGTGTAAAATACCTAAGAAGTAATAATACCATTAAATCTCACAGTTGCACTAAGACTTTTGGGACACCTCGTATATAGTGTTTTACATGTATCATCACATTTGAGCCTTACAACAGCCTTGTGAGGTAGGAACTACAGGTACCATAATTGCCATTTTATAGATGAGGAAACTGGGGTTCGGGGCCACTAAGTGATTTGTCCATGGTCATACGGCTAGTTAAGTGTCAGATATAAGATTCACATGATGTGAAGCATCTAAATTGCTCTACTTTTTCTTACAGAAGTAAATCCAAGCTCTGTAGAACTCACAAAGAAGAAACATGGAATTCTGTTGCTTACTCTTGTGTCCTTCCTCATTTTGGTCCTCTTCGTTATAGTACAGCTCTTCATAATGAAGCTACGGAAAGCACATGTAACATGGAAGAAAGGTAAGTTTCAAAACAATATAGCTGCATTTATATTATGCCCATTGTGTCAAAACAACTGGAAGGAAAGGTAAATATTTCATTTTGTTAGTTGTTTGCCTATACGGTATTCCAGAAGTCGTGGTGAAGTTGTAAGCCATTGATGCTTAAAACTGCACTAAGATTTTTGGGACACCATCTATAGGGATCACACCATCCTGGTGACTTATTTTTCTCACTGAGTTCTCTAAATTTCTCAGCTATATGTGTGTATGTAAATGTGTGTGTGTATATACACATATATATACATATATATATTTAACAATTTGAAGGTAGTATCTGCATTTCTACTGGTTTTGGTTATAGGCTACAATGCCACAGGATGCCAAAGTCATTCAGGAATTTATAGCAAGATAAGAAAGCTACCTTACCAAGTCCAAAGATGGCCCCTTTGGTGGCTGTATAAAATGGACTGGCTATGATAATAATAGCTCACATTTATGTTGCACACTCTCCTCACAACAGCACTGTGAGGTAAACAGACTAATTATTATTACATTTTACAATTGAGAAAAATGACAATCAAACAAATTAAGAAATGTGCTCATAGACACTTACCTAGTAAGTGGCTAATTGGTGGCTATATGTTGCACTCCTAATGATCAAATTTCACATCAAAATCCACTCTGTCCCTTTTATTATCTTTCTCAGGGGACTAGAAAAGATTTGAACTGAATATTCATCCATGCTTCACAAATAAATAATTTCTTTTTCAAAGTTATATGTTTTTATTATGAAAGATTGAGGATCTTCTATACTGCAGGCTAAAAATGTACTTAGGAGCAGCTAAGTGGTGCAGAGGATAGAGTATTGGACTTGGAATAAATACGAAGGTAGTCTCTGCATTTCTATTGGTTTGGAGAAGGAAAAGCAAATCATTCCAATCTCTTTGCCAAGAAAACCCCCAAAATGGGTCATGAAGAATAAGATACAACTGAAAAATGACTGAACAAAAAAATGGACTTTGGGGGATTTGGGTGATTTCTAACCAGCTCTGATAGCAGATGCCAAAATTTAGTATGCTGGAGGTGCCATGATTAGGGGCTTCAGTTCTTCGGAGTTGCTTTTTTGTATTGTTTACAAAACATTGTTTTGTATTGTGCTATTATAGGAGGTCCTGATTGTCCCTTCCCTGTTTTACTGACATCAGTACGATCCTGTTCCTACTGCTCCACCTAGATTAATACCCAAAGGTCTAGCTCTCTGAGCATTTCAATGATCCTGGCATCATATTTTATAAACAATGCTGTAGAATACCCCAGTCAGTCACTTGTTTTCTCCATTGTATTTGTACAAATGAAGAAAATATTATCTTTGCTAGTAAAACTCCTCTTTTCAATTTTCCACTCTCAAAACTGGCCAGGAACCACTATAACGTGTACTTTCTGAACAATATTTGAGTCTGCTATCCCTGTCCACTGTTAGCACTCTTGCCCCAGTGCTAGACATATAGTAGACACTCAGAAAATATCTTCTATCTGTATAGAGCTCTCACCAACTCCTTCCCTCATGCTAGTGTAGAGCATTGAGTAATCAGTCTCCACCAATGGGAAGAGTCATATGCAAATAGGTTTTCAGCTGAGCATTACATTTACAATGTGATTTTCTTGTAAACCTGGGTGATAGGCACTGCAAATATTAGGTTTCCCAAATGTTACAGATGAAGAAATAAGATCAGAAAGGCAGGATGGTATAGTGCAATGGAGAAATTATTTAATTTGGAACTCAGCTTCAGTTTAGCTGTGTGACTGTGAAAAAGCCCTTTACAATTTGAGGACCTGGGTTCAAATCCCACCTTTGCCTCTTACTATCTGTGTGACTTTGGATAAATTACTTAAGTGTCCTGGGCCTCCCTTTCATCCCTAAAATAAACAGGTTTGACTAGAAGGCCTCTACAGCCTTTCAGCTCTCCATCTCTGATCCTGTGACTCTCTCTGGGTCTTAATTTCCTCCTCAGTAAAACAGGAAAAAATAACTCACTGTCTTACAGCATTGTTGAAGGAAGCTTTTGGTGAACTTTAAAAGAGTATGTAAATGTGACCTATTATTTATGCTAACACATTAGTTGGATGTACTTATTCCATAAGGAAGGTAATACATCTTTTGTACAGCTATATACTCTAGTGGGAAATTCTAACTAAAAGCACACATCTATATAATCCCCAGGAAATACTAATTAACTTTTTTTTATATTACAGAAAACGACATTTCAGAATTGACACTTGAAAGTTATAGATCTAGGTCAAATAATGATGACACATCATCTCAGGAGAAGAAGGGACAAAGTAAGTTCATTCTAAGGGACCATAAAAGAGTTGAACAATGAGGTTTCTTAGTTTTCAATATCTTCTTAAAAGTTGTTGCTATTTCGCTGCCCTCTCCTACTACAATTTAGGATTATTCCTTTTGAAGAAAATATGCCCTTATAGAGTCATATTCTAGTCACAAGCCCCATACTAACAAGCCTTAGTGATATTCATTGTATGAGGCCCACTTGAGATACATAGCAGTAAAATTCAGAAAAATGAGGTTCCAAGAAAGAGCTTTTCACACAAGACTAAATTTACATGGAAATTTCTCTGATCTCTTTGAATTCATTGAACTCGTGCAATATATTATAAAGAAATTAGGATGAAGTGTCTAAAAGAAGAGACTCCCTGCATGGGACAGTGTAAAGACTTCTGGATCTAGAATCAGAAGGCCTTGACTTTGACCTTTAAAACCCTCCATAGGGGAGGCTAGGCGGTACAGTGAACAGAGCACTGGCCCTGGAGTCAAGAGGACCTGAGTTCAAATATGGATTCAGACACTTAACATGTACAAGCTGTGTGACCTTGGGCAAGGTACTTAACCTCAATTGCCCTGCCTTTCCCCCTCCAAAAAGTAAAAAAACAAAACAAAAAACCCTCAATAACCTGAATCCTCCCTACCTTTCTAGTCTGCTTATACCTTATTCCTCCTCCACATATTCTGCCTCTTTGCTGTTTCTCAAACAAGACACTCCATCTGTCCTTTCTGTGGATTTTCAATGGCTGCCTTCCACACCAATAGCTGCCTTCTACATCTGGAATTCTTTTTCTCTTCATCTCAGTCTCCTGGCATTCCTGGCTTCCTTCCAGTCTCCGCTAAAATCCTGTTTTCTGAAAACAGTCTTTCTCAATTCCCTTTAATGTCAGTTCCTTCCTTCTAAGATTATCTCCAGTTTGTTATGTACATATCATCTATGTACATAGTTGTTTGCATGTTGTCTGTTCCGTTATGCTATTAGCACCTTGAGGGTAGGAATTGTTCTTGCCTTTCTTTGTAGCACAGGAAACATATAATAAGCACTTAGCACAGTAAGCACTTAACAAATAAATGCTAGCTGACTGTCCAGGTTTCAAATCCCATCTCTCACTTAGTACCTGTAAGACACTTAGTCTTGATGGGTCTCAGTTCCTCAGTCTCCTCACTTGTAAAAAGAGGCCTGTGGAATAGATGACCTGTAAGGCACTTGCTAGCTCTAAATCTTACTGTAATCTAACCTATTGTAACCTATTATAGCCTATCCTATTGATCATATTGTAACCCAGGTGTCTCTGAGATACAGAGAAATGTATGATGGAAAACACAGTTGTCTGGGTGATCCTAGGATCTTAATATTGCTTAATATTAAAGATTCTAGTAAATAATTACATAGAAAATTCCTTGAACATTTCTTTCCTGGAAGTGAATTATGCAAATAATCATGCTATTACTATTATTCCCATTCTCTTTTTGGTAAAAAAAAAAAAAAAAAATGGTAGCCAGAAACACAAAATCTTTGGTGTAAAGACAGAAAGCATGATATAGGTGAAAGAATGCTGAAGGGGAAATTTAGAACACCTGGGGTTCACCTTCAGACTCTGTCATTAGCTCACTTACCTAGACCTCAGTGTCCTCATCTGCAGGTGATTTCATAGGCCCTTTTCCTACTCTGATATCCTATAATTCTCTCATCTACTAACTAAAACCTACTTTATTTCAATGATATAAATTAGTTTGTAGCTATCAATGCCTAAAAGAAATGCAATAAAGTCTGGCTCTCTTTTCTATTGCATTTGAATGAGGTTCTCCTGGGAATTTTGGCTTATAGGTGATAGATACCTATTTTTGTCTGGTCTAATGCAGTGAGAAACAATATCAAAGAATGAGTGTACTTGAAGGCATGAATGAATTGAATAGATGAAAACCTGAGAGGCAGGAGAAAACATCCACAACCTATTTTAGAGTTTGTGCAATGCTTATTAATACAGCATATTATGTATGCAAAACAACAAAAATTGGAGTTCTCAACCTAGGGTCTGTGAACTTTTTAAAAAATATATTGATAATGGTATTTCAATATAATTAGTTTCCTTTGTAATCTTATGCATTTTATTTTATGCATTTTAAAACATTATTCTGAGAAGAGATCCATTGGCTTCATCAGACTGCCAAAGGGGTCTATGACACAAAAAATGTTAAAAACCTCTGAATTAAAATAATCAGGTGAATTATGGCATATTCAATTGATTCATTTCCACCAGTAAATTTTAATTTTACTCTTTAAATCCCTTAACATATTAATGTGCAAATATCATTCATTTACAATGGGTCCTCTTGCAAATGTATAAATGAGCAAGGAGGTATTTGTTGCCCCCAAATATCAATTGAACTACAGATAATAGAAACTTTTATTATCTTTATATCTTATTGTCATTTAGTGGATGTAGACTTGGAGGGAAGATTTTTTTAAAACTGAAACAAATTTTTACCAGGTATTATGTTTCTTCCAGGTTTCAGACACAAGTGTGATATGAAATATATTCTAACATCATATATGAGAAGAAAATCCAAGAACCCAAAAGAAAACATACAGGATTCTACACTGAAGCAAGAACAGAATCATCTACCAGAAACTATTGTATAATTCTTGATACCATGTTAAAAATAACACAGCAGGGTAACTCAGGATGTTATAACCGACTTTAAAAAGAAAATGAGCAATAGCTTATCCAAGGAACCAAAGAGCTCATTTTGACCTCCGTGGAACAGACTGTACAGGACATTAATATTGCTATCTTCAAACAGTGCCTTAAGACGATCCGATTGGAGTCAGAGCAGCAAACTATGAATATAAATGGGGTTTTTGTTTACCTCCTTCTATGCTAAACACTACTTCAGAGCAAGAGGATTCTACTGAGGCTTGTGGATCAAGGTCAAGGAGACCAGCTGACTTAGGTGAATAGCAAAATTTTTCAGATTACAGGTTTGGACAACTTTTTTGCTGTTGGGGAATTATTTTATTTTTTTTTCAATTCTTTAACATTTTTATTTAAAATTTTGAGTTCCAAATTCTATCCCAGCCTCCCTCTCTCTTGTCACCCTTCCCTGAGATGGTAAACAAGTAGATATAGGTTATACATGTGCAATTATGGAAAACATTTCCACATTAGTCATTTTGTACAAGAAGAGTCAAAGTGAAAGTGAAAAATAGCATGCTTCCATCTGTATTCAAACAATATCAATCAGTTCTTTCTCTGGAGACAGATAGTATGCGTCATCATTAGTACTTTGGGATTGTCTTGGATCATTGTATTGCTGAGAATAAATCACTCACAATTCTTTATAGAACAGTGTTGCTGTTACTGTGTACAATGTTTTCCTAGTTCTGTTCACTTCACTATACATCAGTTCATATAAGTCTTTCCAGGTTTTTCTAAAATCATCTTGCTTGGGTTTGGACAACAATTAAAGTACACATCTTCCCACTGGGAGAGTGGAATTATAAACTATATGATTTGGGCCAGATGGAAAAGTAAAAAGGAGAAATTCCAAAATGGTCTCAAGATAAAAGAAACATAGTATGAAAAGAATCTATAAGAAGATCTGCAGTCCAGGGAGCCAAAATGGCAGCGTAGGAGCAGCAAGGTATGGCAGCTCCCACACAGCCACCTCAAATACCCATAAAATATGATTCTAAACAAATTTTAGGGCTCTAAAATGCACACAAACATACTTCCCATTGAAGGCAGTTCAGCTAGAAGGGACCATCTCAGCTCTGGGAGCCGAAACCAGCCCAGCCTGAAAGCATGGCTTGGCCCTGGGGACGGCCAGACCAGCCGAGCTGAGTTGCAGCTGGAGCTTCAGGAGTGTGGAACAGCGGCAGCTGTAGCAGTTTCTAGAATTATCAAGCCATGAGAAAAAAGGACTAAGTGAAAGGTCAGTGGATCTTAGCAAAAATTGGGGGAGAAAAGTAGGTCCGGCCAAACTGCCTTCAGGGCAATGAAGCAGCAGAAGCGAAAGCCCTGCAGCCTTCATGTAGCTGCTTCAGAGCTCCCGGCCCGCAGACTGCAGGGGGGCCAAGCAATCGTTCAGAGGCGAAGTGCTCTTGTGTTGAGCGGCCTGGATCCAGATTGTGGTCTTGGGTGGTGGCCCTGGGGTGCGTTTTCAGTGAGTGAAAGCTGGTGGGGGCTACAAAAAAACAAGAGCCCCCTAATAGCTCCAGCAGCTGGGAAAATCTCAGCAATTTGGTACAGAGCTTTCCCCTCTGGAAGCAGAGTTCCACAGAGCTAAAAAATATTGACTGGCCATCATGAGCAGGCAAAGGAAGCAAAGTAAGAATAGCAACCAAACTCTAAATTCCTTCTTTGGGGACAAGAA
>JAQQSV010000863.1:0-44821 GCA_028646515.1 Pseudochirops corinnae | reverse complement strand
CAGGTTGTTGACTCTCTTTTCATGATTTTTTTGCATCATTCTCATTTCTCTTCCCAATTTTTCCTCCATTTCTCTCATTTGGTTTTCAAAATCCTTCTTAAGCTGATCTATGGCTTTTAGTCAGTCTTCATGCTTCTTGGAAGCTTTTGGTGTGGGAGTTCTGATTGTGTTGTCTTCCTCCCATTCCATGCTTTGATCCTTCTTGTCCCCAAAGAAGGAATTTAGAGTTTGGTTGCTATTCTTACTTTGCTTCCTTTGCCTGCTCATGATGGCCAGTCAATATTTTTTAGCTCTGTGGAACTCTGCTTCCAGAGGGGAAAGCTCTGTACCAAATTGCTGAGATTTTCCCAGCTGCTGGAGCTATTAGGGGGCTCTTGTTTTTTTGTAGCCCCCACCAGCTTTCACTCACTGAAAACGCACCCCAGGGCCACCACCCAAGACCACAATCTGGATCCAGGCCGCTCAACACAAGAGCACTTCGCCTCTGAACGATTGCTTGGCCCCCCTGCAGTCTGCGGGCCGGGAGCTCTGAAGCAGCTACATGAAGGCTGCAGGGCTTTCGCTTCTGCTGCTTCATTGCCCTGAAGGCAGTTTGGCCGGACCTACTTTTCTCCCCCAATTTTTGCTAAGATCCACTGACCTTTCACTTAGTCCTTTTTTCTCATGGCTTGATAATTCTAGAAACTGCTACAGCTGCCGCTGTTCCACACTCCTGAAGCTCCAGCTGCAACTCAGCTCGGCTGGTCTGGCCGTCCCCAGGGCCAAGCCATGCTTTCAGGCTGGGCTGGTTTCGGCTCCCAGAGCTGAGATGGTCCCTTCTAGCTGAACTGCCTTCAATGGGAAGTATGTTTGTGTGCATTTTAGAGCCCTAAAATTTGTTTAGAATCATATTTTATGGGTATTTGAGGTGGCTGTGTGGGAGCTGCCATACCTTGCTGCTCCTACGCTGCCATTTTGGCTCCCTGGACTGCAGATCTTCTTATAGATTCTTTTCATACTATGTTTCTTTTATCTTGAGACCATTTTGGAATTTCTCCTTTTTACTTTTCCATCTGGCCCAAATCATATAGTTTATAATTCCACTCTCCCAGTGGGAAGATGTGTACTTTAATTGTTGTCCAAACCCAAGCAAGATGATTTTAGAAAAACCTGGAAAGACTTATATGAACTGATGTATAGTGAAGTGAACAGAACTAGGAAAACATTGTACACAGTAACAGCAACACTGTTCTATAAAGAATTGTGAGTGATTTATTCTCAGCAATACAATGATCCAAGACAATCCCAAAGTACTAATGATGACGCATACTATCTGTCTCCAGAGAAAGAACTGATTGATATTGTTTGAATACAGATGGAAGCATGCTATTTTTCACTTTCACTTTGACTCTTCTTGTACAAAATGACTAATGTGGAAATGTTTTCCATAATTGCACATGTATAACCTATATCTACTTGTTTACCATCTCAGGGAAGGGTGACAAGAGAGAGGGAGGCTGGGATAGAATTTGGAACTCAAAATTTTAAATAAAAATGTTAAAGAATTGAAAAAAAAATAAAATAATTCCCCAACAGCAAAAAAGTTGTCCAAACCTGTAATCTGAAAAATTTTGCTATTCACCTAAGTCAGCTGGTCTCCTTGACCTTGATCCACAAGCCTCAGTAGAATCCTCTTGCTCTGAAGTAGTGTTTAGCATAGAAGGAGGTAAACAAAAACCCCATTTATATTCATAGTTTGCTGCTCTGACTCCAATCGGATCGTCTTAAGGCACTGTTTGAAGATAGCAATATTAATGTCCTGTACAGTCTGTTCCACGGAGGTCAAAATGAGCTCTTTGGTTCCTTGGATAAGCTATTGCTCATTTTCTTTTTAAAGTCGGTTATAACATCCTGAGTTACCCTGCTGTGTTATTTTTAACATGGTATCAAGAATTATACAATAGTTTCTGGTAGATGATTCTGTTCTTGCTTCAGTGTAGAATCCTGTATGTTTTCTTTTGGGTTCTTGGATTTTCTTCTCATATATGATGTTAGAATATATTTCATATCACACTTGTGTCTGAAACCTGGAAGAAACATAATACCTGGTAAAAATTTGTTTCAGTTTTAAAAAAATCTTCCCTCCAAGTCTACATCCACTAAATGACAATAAGATATAAAGATAATAAAAGTTTCTATTATCTGTAGTTCAATTGATATTTGGGGGCAACAAATACCTCCTTGCTCATTTATACATTTGCAAGAGGACCCATTGTAAATGAATGATATTTGCACATTAATATGTTAAGGGATTTAAAGAGTAAAATTAAAATTTACTGGTGGAAATGAATCAATTGAATATGCCATAATTCACCTGATTATTTTAATTCAGAGGTTTTTAACATTTTTTGTGTCATAGACCCCTTTGGCAGTCTGATGAAGCCAATGGATCTCTTCTCAGAATAATGTTTTAAAATGCATAAAATAAAATGCATAAGATTACAAAGGAAACTAATTATATTGAAATACCATTATCAATATATTTTTTAAAAAGTTCACAGACCCTAGGTTGAGAACTCCAATTTTTGTTGTTTTGCATACATAATATGCTGTATTAATAAGCATTGCACAAACTCTAAAATAGGTTGTGGATGTTTTCTCCTGCCTCTCAGGTTTTCATCTATTCAATTCATTCATGCCTTCAAGTACACTCATTCTTTGATATTGTTTCTCACTGCATTAGACCAGACAAAAATAGGTATCTATCACCTATAAGCCAAAATTCCCAGGAGAACCTCATTCAAATGCAATAGAAAAGAGAGCCAGACTTTATTGCATTTCTTTTAGGCATTGATAGCTACAAACTAATTTATATCATTGAAATAAAGTAGGTTTTAGTTAGTAGATGAGAGAATTATAGGATATCAGAGTAGGAAAAGGGCCTATGAAATCACCTGCAGATGAGGACACTGAGGTCTAGGTAAGTGAGCTAATGACAGAGTCTGAAGGTGAACCCCAGGTGTTCTAAATTTCCCCTTCAGCATTCTTTCACCTATATCATGCTTTCTGTCTTTACACCAAAGATTTTGTGTTTCTGGCTACCATTTTTTTTTTTTTTTTTTACCAAAAAGAGAATGGGAATAATAGTAATAGCATGATTATTTGCATAATTCACTTCCAGGAAAGAAATGTTCAAGGAATTTTCTATGTAATTATTTACTAGAATCTTTAATATTAAGCAATATTAAGATCCTAGGATCACCCAGACAACTGTGTTTTCCATCATACATTTCTCTGTATCTCAGAGACACCTGGGTTACAATATGATCAATAGGATAGGCTATAATAGGTTACAATAGGTTAGATTACAGTAAGATTTAGAGCTAGCAAGTGCCTTACAGGTCATCTATTCCACAGGCCTCTTTTTACAAGTGAGGAGACTGAGGAACTGAGACCCATCAAGACTAAGTGTCTTACAGGTACTAAGTGAGAGATGGGATTTGAAACCTGGACAGTCAGCTAGCATTTATTTGTTAAGTGCTTACTGTGCTAAGTGCTTATTATATGTTTCCTGTGCTACAAAGAAAGGCAAGAACAATTCCTACCCTCAAGGTGCTAATAGCATAACGGAACAGACAACATGCAAACAACTATGTACATAGATGATATGTACATAACAAACTGGAGATAATCTTAGAAGGAAGGAACTGACATTAAAGGGAATTGAGAAAGACTGTTTTCAGAAAACAGGATTTTAGCGGAGACTGGAAGGAAGCCAGGAATGCCAGGAGACTGAGATGAAGAGAAAAAGAATTCCAGATGTAGAAGGCAGCTATTGGTGTGGAAGGCAGCCATTGAAAATCCACAGAAAGGACAGATGGAGTGTCTTGTTTGAGAAACAGCAAAGAGGCAGAATATGTGGAGGAGGAATAAGGTATAAGCAGACTAGAAAGGTAGGGAGGATTCAGGTTATTGAGGGTTTTTTGTTTTGTTTTTTTACTTTTTGGAGGGGGAAAGGCAGGGCAATTGAGGTTAAGTACCTTGCCCAAGGTCACACAGCTTGTACATGTTAAGTGTCTGAATCCATATTTGAACTCAGGTCCTCTTGACTCCAGGGCCAGTGCTCTGTTCACTGTACCGCCTAGCCTCCCCTATGGAGGGTTTTAAAGGTCAAAGTCAAGGCCTTCTGATTCTAGATCCAGAAGTCTTTACACTGTCCCATGCAGGGAGTCTCTTCTTTTAGACACTTCATCCTAATTTCTTTATAATATATTGCACGAGTTCAATGAATTCAAAGAGATCAGAGAAATTTCCATGTAAATTTAGTCTTGTGTGAAAAGCTCTTTCTTGGAACCTCATTTTTCTGAATTTTACTGCTATGTATCTCAAGTGGGCCTCATACAATGAATATCACTAAGGCTTGTTAGTATGGGGCTTGTGACTAGAATATGACTCTATAAGGGCATATTTTCTTCAAAAGGAATAATCCTAAATTGTAGTAGGAGAGGGCAGCGAAATAGCAACAACTTTTAAGAAGATATTGAAAACTAAGAAACCTCATTGTTCAACTCTTTTATGGTCCCTTAGAATGAACTTACTTTGTCCCTTCTTCTCCTGAGATGATGTGTCATCATTATTTGACCTAGATCTATAACTTTCAAGTGTCAATTCTGAAATGTCGTTTTCTGTAATATAAAAAAAAGTTAATTAGTATTTCCTGGGGATTATATAGATGTGTGCTTTTAGTTAGAATTTCCCACTAGAGTATATAGCTGTACAAAAGATGTATTACCTTCCTTATGGAATAAGTACATCCAACTAATGTGTTAGCATAAATAATAGGTCACATTTACATACTCTTTTAAAGTTCACCAAAAGCTTCCTTCAACAATGCTGTAAGACAGTGAGTTATTTTTTCCTGTTTTACTGAGGAGGAAATTAAGACCCAGAGAGAGTCACAGGATCAGAGATGGAGAGCTGAAAGGCTGTAGAGGCCTTCTAGTCAAACCTGTTTATTTTAGGGATGAAAGGGAGGCCCAGGACACTTAAGTAATTTATCCAAAGTCACACAGATAGTAAGAGGCAAAGGTGGGATTTGAACCCAGGTCCTCAAATTGTAAAGGGCTTTTTCACAGTCACACAGCTAAACTGAAGCTGAGTTCCAAATTAAATAATTTCTCCATTGCACTATACCATCCTGCCTTTCTGATCTTATTTCTTCATCTGTAACATTTGGGAAACCTAATATTTGCAGTGCCTATCACCCAGGTTTACAAGAAAATCACATTGTAAATGTAATGCTCAGCTGAAAACCTATTTGCATATGACTCTTCCCATTGGTGGAGACTGATTACTCAATGCTCTACACTAGCATGAGGGAAGGAGTTGGTGAGAGCTCTATACAGATAGAAGATATTTTCTGAGTGTCTACTATATGTCTAGCACTGGGGCAAGAGTGCTAACAGTGGACAGGGATAGCAGACTCAAATATTGTTCAGAAAGTACACGTTATAGTGGTTCCTGGCCAGTTTTGAGAGTGGAAAATTGAAAAGAGGAGTTTTACTAGCAAAGATAATATTTTCTTCATTTGTACAAATACAATGGAGAAAACAAGTGACTGACTGGGGTATTCTACAGCATTGTTTATAAAATATGATGCCAGGATCATTGAAATGCTCAGAGAGCTAGACCTTTGGGTATTAATCTAGGTGGAGCAGTAGGAACAGGATCGTACTGATGTCAGTAAAACAGGGAAGGGACAATCAGGACCTCCTATAATAGCACAATACAAAACAATGTTTTGTAAACAATACAAAAAAGCAACTCCGAAGAACTGAAGCCCCTAATCATGGCACCTCCAGCATACTAAATTTTGGCATCTGCTATCAGAGCTGGTTAGAAATCACCCAAATCCCCCAAAGTCCATTTTTTTGTTCAGTCATTTTTCAGTTGTATCTTATTCTTCATGACCCATTTTGGGGGTTTTCTTGGCAAAGAGATTGGAATGATTTGCTTTTCCTTCTCCAAACCAATAGAAATGCAGAGACTACCTTCGTATTTATTCCAAGTCCAATACTCTATCCTCTGCACCACTTAGCTGCTCCTAAGTACATTTTTAGCCTGCAGTATAGAAGATCCTCAATCTTTCATAATAAAAACATATAACTTTGAAAAAGAAATTATTTATTTGTGAAGCATGGATGAATATTCAGTTCAAATCTTTTCTAGTCCCCTGAGAAAGATAATAAAAGGGACAGAGTGGATTTTGATGTGAAATTTGATCATTAGGAGTGCAACATATAGCCACCAATTAGCCACTTACTAGGTAAGTGTCTATGAGCACATTTCTTAATTTGTTTGATTGTCATTTTTCTCAATTGTAAAATGTAATAATAATTAGTCTGTTTACCTCACAGTGCTGTTGTGAGGAGAGTGTGCAACATAAATGTGAGCTATTATTATCATAGCCAGTCCATTTTATACAGCCACCAAAGGGGCCATCTTTGGACTTGGTAAGGTAGCTTTCTTATCTTGCTATAAATTCCTGAATGACTTTGGCATCCTGTGGCATTGTAGCCTATAACCAAAACCAGTAGAAATGCAGATACTACCTTCAAATTGTTAAATATATATATGTATATATATGTGTATATACACACACACATTTACATACACACATATAGCTGAGAAATTTAGAGAACTCAGTGAGAAAAATAAGTCACCAGGATGGTGTGATCCCTATAGATGGTGTCCCAAAAATCTTAGTGCAGTTTTAAGCATCAATGGCTTACAACTTCACCACGACTTCTGGAATACCGTATAGGCAAACAACTAACAAAATGAAATATTTACCTTTCCTTCCAGTTGTTTTGACACAATGGGCATAATATAAATGCAGCTATATTGTTTTGAAACTTACCTTTCTTCCATGTTACATGTGCTTTCCGTAGCTTCATTATGAAGAGCTGTACTATAACGAAGAGGACCAAAATGAGGAAGGACACAAGAGTAAGCAACAGAATTCCATGTTTCTTCTTTGTGAGTTCTACAGAGCTTGGATTTACTTCTGTAAGAAAAAGTAGAGCAATTTAGATGCTTCACATCATGTGAATCTTATATCTGACACTTAACTAGCCGTATGACCATGGACAAATCACTTAGTGGCCCCGAACCCCAGTTTCCTCATCTATAAAATGGCAATTATGGTACCTGTAGTTCCTACCTCACAAGGCTGTTGTAAGGCTCAAATGTGATGATACATGTAAAACACTATATACGAGGTGTCCCAAAAGTCTTAGTGCAACTGTGAGATTTAATGGTATTATTACTTCTTAGGTATTTTACACACACCACCTTATATTGTTATTTATTAATGTGTGGGCAACATGAGAATATAAAGAGCAGAGACTACATCTTATGCCTCAAACTTTAATAGTTTAAAACTCTATTCTACCAGGACTCTGGGGACACCTTGTATAACTGCTAGCTTTTCTTTCCCTCAAAATTCTTGAACCACTGAAGAGCATCTCTTTTAACATGGCAGTATAACGGATTAGGGAACTTGGGAAAAAGCATAAGGGGATGAATGCTAACTACCAAATAAGTAACGATAATAATATGAATAGCTCCCGGATCTATCTGTGATTGGGTGGGAACAGGTGACACTTGCAGGCCCCATAAAAAGGGAGACAAAGTGGAGTCAAAGCTGAATCATGAAGGACTTCTCTACTCTTCCATTGGACATAGTGGGCACATGACTCTACAGCAACTTCAGACTGTCTTGGAAACTCGGGAAATGCCAGCTGGCATTATTTTTTTCACTAGGTTTAGTTTGTGAGGGGGGAAAGAATTAGGTTTGTTCTGCTTGGCCCTAGAAGGCACAACTAGGACTAATGGGGGAAATTGCAAAGAAGTAGAGTTTGGCTCATTGTTTCCTAACAATTATTAGAGCTACCCCAAAGTGGAATAGGCTGCTTTGGGTTGTAGTGGTTTCCCCTGACTAGAGGTGTTTCAGAAAGAAGATAGCCCCTTACTGGTGATGCTTTAGAGTGGCGGTTCTCAACCTGTGGGTTATGTTCAATTTGTAACAATGAAAATACAACCTGCATATCAGATATGTACATTATAATTCATAACAGTAGCAAAATTATAGTTATGAAGTAGCAACGAAAATAATTTTATGGTTGGGGGTCACCACAACATGAGGAACTGTATTAAAGGGTCGCGGCATTAGGAAGACTGAGAACCACTGCTTTAGAGAGAATTCTTACATCACTTTAGGTTGAACTAGAGGGTCTCTGAGGTTCCCTATGACTGAAAGTCTAGGATTAAACTTCTATGAGTTCAGAAGAGAGAGTGATCACTGAAATCTGAGACACGTGGGGGAGGCTTCTTGGGATTTGAACAGATCCTCAAAGGAAGGGCATTGCCAATAGAGGGAATGATGTAAATAAATGCATGGAAGCTGTGCATCTAATGGTGTGCTAGAGGAATAATGATCTCTCTCTCCCCCCCCCCCTCTCCCCTCCCCTTCTTTCCTCCCCCCCTCTCAGAAGAAAGCAGCTAATAATTCTTGACTTGCCTTAGTGACAATGTTATTCTTCAAAAAGTGAAGAAACCAATGAAAGGCACTTTTGTTCCAGATCTGATTGTCATCAATAAGGAATAACTTTTTGCTAGGGTAGAACTGATAGAAACCCCTAGAGGGAAGTGACCACTCCAGCTTAGAATTTGTAATGAAGGAGAGAAAAGCTATATATAATTTGATGAGCTTCCTAGATTTAGGGAGAATAAATTTTAAAGGGTTCAGAGAAAAGTCCTAGAATAAGTCTAAGAGGGATGGGAAGCCGCTCTCAAGAATGATAATCTGAAGACACAAAGAGAAACAGTATAAATATGGAGGAGTTGTCAGAAGAGAGTATTGTAGATACACAGGGAATGTATTGACAAACATGTTTTTAGAAGGTACATACTAAAAATATGATCAAAAGCAGGTAATAGAGAATGAGATAAAATCTATAAAATAGTCTACATAAATAGTGCCAGGAGTTCTAAAGCTCAGAGTAAATTGAATTTGGGCAAGGCACCAACAAAAAGGTTGAGACCTTTTGAGACCCTTAGGCCTTTCTAAGTTCCACAAGACTTATTCATTTCAGGTTAACTGCTCTGGACCTGAAGATCTCACTGAATAATGGTTCTGAAATTCATCAAGAAACTATAAAAAGTGAATTATTCTAATTCAGAAATGCCAAAGCACAAAAAAACCAAAAAAGCCAGCGAGAAGCCCAGGAACAATAGGAAAGGTGCCAACTGCAGAGCTGGGCAAACCTGCAGCCTCCTACCACGACAAGAGAAACCAGTCAGCAGTACATGTAGTCTTCAGGGTTCTGTGACTGGAAGCAGCAAAAACCAAGCTTTGTACCCTCAACCCTTGTTTAAAAAGAAAGAAAAAAAGAGAGAAAGAAAGAAGGAAGCCTCAGAGTGGTCAGAAAGTGCCAAGATGGGAACCTTGGAGAGCAGCAGCAGCTGGAGCAATAGCATTTCAATCAGAACAGCCAAGGTCCAGGGGCTCCAAGGACCCCTAGTATTGTAAGATACCTGAGAGGACCCTGAAGATCTAATACTCTGAACTTCAAAAATCCTGGGAGGCCTAAGCCCAAGAAGAAAAGGTCAGCTTAAGAATCTGAGAGACTCTTGGCAAAACCAAGGAGGACTGACCACCCCACTCAAAAGTGCCACAACAGAAGCAGCCTGGTCAGGCATAAAACTCCAATTCAGGAAGTAAAGCTGGAAAGATGAGTAAACCAAAGAAAACACTTGCTGGCATTAAAAAAAAATTCTTTTGTAGATCTAGAGATCCCAAAAAGGAATGAGTTACTCTATAACAATCGCAAGCAGAGACTCAAAGGAAAAAATTGATTTTTCACAAGGATTATACTTTCACAAGGAAATACTTAGGAGAAATGAAACAAGATAAAATTAAATGAAAGCTCTGAAGAAGAACAAATAGCTTAGAAGAGCAAGGGGTAAATTTTAAGAAAGAGATTCCATAAAAACTAGATTAGAGTAAAATGAAATTAATGATTCCATGAGACATCAAGAAATAATAGAAGAAAATAAAAATATGAGAAAATAGAAGAAAATATAATCTACCTGATATAAAAAAGACTGACTTGGGAAAAAAAAATCAAAGACAGAGAATTTAAGAATCATTAGATTCCCTAAAATAAACATGATTTTTAAAAATCTTGGACACTAAAGTTCAAGAAATCATAAATGAAAATTCCCCAAATCTATTAGAACCAGAAAAGATAGTAAAAATAGTAAGAATGCACCTATCACCTTCTGAAAGAAACCTCCAAAGGAAAAGTCTCAGGAATTTCACAACCCAAACCCAGAGTTACCAGGTCAAAGGAAAGATACTGAAAGCAGTGCAAGTACCACAGAACCACTGTCAATATTACACAAAACCTGGCAGTTCTAAAATAAATTAGAGATCTTAGAATAAAGTATTCCAAAAGATAAAAGAGATAGGCTTAGAAACAAGACTAACTTATTCTACAAAGTTGATTATAATTCTAAAAGAAAAAAATGAATCTTTAATGTAATGGATGACTTTCAAGTATCCCTGATCAAAACACAAGAACTGGGGAGGAACTTTGAAATATTGACACAAAAGTCAAGAGAATCTTTAGAAAGGTAAACTTAGTTGAACATTCAGAAGAAGCTATATGATGATGTAGTGCTAACAGCCTAAGAGGGGAAGAAGAAACAAGTACCCCTTCAAAACCTTAATGTCTTCAAAGGGTACTGAGGGGGTTATATAAGAAAAACAGAGGTCCTGGGAGAGAATTGGTTCTGCTTTGAGACTTTGAAGAGGGAAAAGAAAAGGGAGAATAAAAGGGAACATATTAATTTAGAAAGGAGGAAAAAGTGATTGGATTTGCTATTTTTCATATGTGGAATGTTTAAGAAGAAGAGTATACAAACATGAAGGAAGGGGTGAGAAGGTACTAGATTAATTTCATTTTTATCTGAACCAAAAAAAAGGAGGATTGAACACCACAAAGAGTTTAGCATAAAAATTACAACAAACTCAACAGGTAAACAAGTGGGTTGGGGAAATGGTTAAAAAGAAGAGTAATACTGGGAAAGACATTTGTTCTGGTGGTGGTTCAGTTGTTTCAGTTGTGTCTGACTCTTTGTGAAAACTCTTTCTGGGGTTTTCTTGGCAAAGATACCAAATAGTTTGCAATTTTTTCTTCTCCAGCTCATTTTACAGATGAGGAAACTGAGACAAGTAGGGTTAAGTGACTTGCCCAGCATCACATAACTAGCAAGTGTCTAAGGCTGGATTTAAATTCCGGTCTTCCTGACTCCAGGTTTAGCATTCTATCTGCTGTACCACCAAGCCACAAGGAGAACAAATTTATCCATATTGAAGGGGGGAATTAAAAGGAAAAAAAAAAGAACTAAAATATAAGGAGGTGCCTTAGATCGTCTCTTAGACAATTGGGAATGACTGAACAAATTGTGACATATGAATATGATGGAATATTACATTATATTACATAAAGTAATACAGTATTACTTCATAAGAAGTTGCAAAAGAGATGTTATCAAAGAATCCTGGGTAGTATGAACTGATCAGAATAAAGTTAGAAAAATTTTTACAAACAGTAACATCATAAAGAAAAACAATTTTGAAAAATGTAAGGACTCTGATAAATGCAATGACCAACTTTACCTACAGAAGACCTATGACTGAAGCATGTTAACCACTCCATGACATACATTTTTGGTTATGGCCACCATGTGGATTCATTTTGTTTGACTATGCTCATTTCTTACAAGTTTGTTCCACCACCACCACCACCCCTGCCCCCACTTTTTCTCTCAGTTTTTAACAGGGAGAAAGGTGGTTGGAAAGAAAAGGGTTAGCAAGTGTGGTGCCAAAGAAAAAGAAAGCCATTGAATTTTTTAAAATGTGTAGCAGAGAACAAAAATAATTTCAAGAGAAAAGACAGACAGGAAAATATTGAAAGCAATGTGTGGAATTAATGACATACTTTTTTTTAAAAAAGCAAGTGTGAAATGGGTATTTGTGGTTTCATATAGAATCCTCTTTTTGTGTTCTGTTCTCTCCGTTGAAAATTCTCTTTTTGGTGTTTGAATTCTGAATAAAAAAAATTAAAAGAAAGAAGTGATCATTGGTATCTAATATTGCCAAAAGGTCAAGGACATCGAGAACTGGGGGGGAAATCATTGAATTTGGTGATTAGGCGGTTAAAATGTCAAGTGCCTATTCATAGTGGGATAAGTGACCTTATCAGAGGTGAAGTCAGATTTCTGACTAGTTTGTTCATGTCTGGTTGTGTTCATTTCCACAGAACCGAACTCTTCTATGACTGTTAAGTAGAAAAGAGGGTATATTAGCTTCATATTTTTTATTCCAGAGTAGTTTGGAGAGTTAATAGCAATGAGAACAACTTATATTTGTATAATACTTTAGGATAGGGACTGGTCTTGTGATTTTCATTGGCATAGAGAATTCTCAGCTGAGGCAACTCCCTTTCCCAATACAGGTCAATGCCTTCTCTACTACTTACAGTCTTTGAGTAAATAAAGATACCTTTTTGATGTCATGGACCTCTTTGGAAGTCTGGTAAAGCCTATGGACCCCTTCTCAGAGTAATGCTTTAAAATGCATAAAATAAAATACATAGCATTACAAAAGAAATCATCTATATTGAAATACAAAAGTCAAAACATTAAAAAAAAAGTTCCCAGGCCATTAAGAACCCTGAAAACTTAAGTGATTTATCCAGGGTCACACAGCCAGTATGTTTCAGAGGCAGTACTTAAACCCGGTTTCAAGGTCAGCTCTATGTCCACCACTACACAAAACCTCATAATTATTAAGGATTTTAAGAAATAAATTTCTCACAACAGAGGTAGGTAATTTTTTGAGGGGGTGGAGGAGGGTCTTAGTCTATGTCTCTAGTGATGTAGGGAACTCCTAGTAAGGAAATTTCCTCTCCCAAAAAGTGATCAACTATCAGCAACTATTTGTCACTTATAGTTTTAGAGAGTTTTCTAGGGCACTGAGAGGTTTAGTGACCTGCCCATGATCATGTAATCAGTATGCATTAAAGGCTTGAATTCAGGTTTTACTAACTCAGTTCTTGGCTCTCCATCTTCTATTTACATAAATATTCCTACCTCCAGAGGTTAACTCCCAATAGTCACACAGATCATTTGCCTCCAAGATAGGATTTGAACCCAAGACTCCTTAATCAAAATCCAATTCTCTTTCCACTAAATTATGCTTAAATGAAATAAATGACATCTCTAAAACTACCTTGATGTCCTTTCACTATAAGGATTCTCTTCTATTTTTGAAATAGAGAACTCCTAGTCAAAATATTTCAGAAGAAATATGCAAACTAACCTTGACTTCCTAAATCATGGATAGCCAAGGTAGGAATTTTTTTAAGCATGTAGTTGTGTAAGTGGTATAAGAGACAAAAACAGGACAGTGAGGCAATAACCTCTTCTCTTCTGTGAACAAGGAATAGAGGATTTGCAATACCTAGAGGCATGAAGCAATAAAATAATGTGCTGAAATATAAGCTAATTTACCTTTCAGCCCTAATATTTGCTCATACATCTGTACAGACTTTCCTGAATTAGCTAGATAAAAGTGACATTTTAAAATCAAGCAGCTCCCCTCTCTGAATAAATGTGATCTCTTTGTGTAAGAATATCATCTTTAACACCATCTGGACCTACAGTTTGTTCAGCCCATCCAGTGTCAGACATTTCAGACTGTTGCACAGTGCCACTGTGTGGTTTCCAGGGGAAGTAAGAACATTGTGTCAAAAAACATTAACTAGTCATGATGAGAATTCATCACGGAAGAATTATAGAATAATAGGAGGAGGAGGAGGAGGAGGAAAAGGAAGGAAGGAAAGAAGGAAGGAAGGAAGGAAGGAAGGAAGGGAAGGAGGGAGGGAGGGAGGGAGGAAGGAAGGAAGGAAGGAAGGAAGGAAGGAAGGAAGGAAGGAGAATCATTTAAAATCTATAATAATGCAGGTAAACCTAGACAGAACGGCATCACACATGGTGTAGTGTAGTAGATAGAGGACCCTGCCTCAAAAGCAGTATGGATCTGGCTATGCAAATGAGATTTTGAATGCTGAATACATTTGGCTTTCATATCTTATCAAATTTTGCATGTCTTTAAGTAATAAAAGGGGGGATTGAACTGACAAGGAATTGTAGTATCCCAGAGTCTCTTGTGCTGGGAGTGCATAATGAAAGTATAGATATTCCAGAACATCCCAGTTCTAGAGCCATATGTGGTAGGTATTGGAATTTTTAAATCAAAATAAAAAAGTTTAAATATCAAAAAGACACAAAAAATAGAGTTGAAACAAGGCTTCTCAGGAATAAAACCTATCTTTTTAAAGTCTGCCAGCTTAAGGACTTACCAGGTACAGTGGGAGACTGAGAGGACTGAAAGGACAATGTGTTATGCTCCATACTATCTGAATCTGAATCTGGACCTGTTAGAATTAAGGCGAAAAACAAAATCTAAAAATACAGAGATTGACTTTTCAATATTGCATCTGGAAGAAATTTCAGAATGAGTCTATTATCTTTTTATTTTACAAAAGCCCTAGAACTACATGCTTTAAGGGTCTTTGCACCAGTTTTTGTCTCTCCCATTAGATTATAAGCTTCTTGAGGGCAGGGACTGTCTTTTGTCTCTTTTTGTGTCCCCCGGACTTAACACAGTGTCTGGCACATATAGACATTTAATAAATGTTCATTGAATTTGGAACTCAAAGTTTTAAAAACAAATATTGAAAGTTGTTTTTACGTATAACTGGGGAAAATTTAAAAAATAAAATACTTAAAATACAGTAAAATAAATAAAAAAAGAAGAAAAATGTTGAATGATTAATTTTTTTACTTTGCATCCTATTTTTTGCCTATCTGTTGACCTGCTGGGCAAACTAGATGACCATGTGCGGTACCTTCAAATACTGACATACTTGGCTAAAGTCATATGGATTTAGGATTGCCCCTGCTCAAGAGGCAGGATGATATAGTAGCTAGCGAGCTGGCCTTGGAGCTAGAAAGTCATACTAGCTGTGTGACTGCAGGCAAGTCATTTCACCTCTCTTTGCCCCAGGAGACTCTCTAAAATTATAAGTTTCAAAGAAATTACAGAACTGAGAGCTCCCTATTCCAATGAAATCATAGATCTAGGCAACAGACAAATTATATGTGGTGTGTGTATGTATATATGTATATATAAATATACTCGTATGCAAATCATACACACATTATATATAACACATCTAGATGTATGTGAATGTATTTCTTAAATTTATAAGTGACTATTCTCAAACAGTAAGGACCTAAGTAGATTACATTTAAGGTGCATACAATATTATAGGGATAGCGAGTAAACGTATGATTTTGTTGGTAGAGAAAATTCCCAGGAGAGCAAGAACTCCCAGAAGAGGAGCTCCCTTTACTAATGTAGGTCAGTGACATTTCTTCAACCATTCTCATAAAAGAGCTGTCCGAAAGGTTAAGTAAGTGACTTCTTTAGTATCATATAGCCAGGATGTATCAGAGACAGGACTTGAACACAGGCCTTATGGTGTTCAAGGCCATTTCTCTATTCTCTCTGTGATTTTGTCTCTCTCAGGTGCATAATACTGCATTAAAATCTTTCTTTCTTCTAAGCCTAAGTTCCTTTATAAAAGAAGTCATATAGAAAGCAATGCTTAACCTCTTAAGTCTTCCAGATTGTCATAAATTATTTTTAATTTACAGGGTTGTCTTGGTTCCTTCTGGCCACCTTAATTTTCAATATGGGTCACAACTAAATTATTTATATCCCATATAGTCAACACTCATTCATCTGATATTAGGTGAACATTTACTACCCATAGAGTGTTTTGATAGGCATTGGATGAGATATAAAGTTTGGATTAGACTCTATCCCTGCCCCTGTAGGGGTTGTAGTCTAGTAGATACTCAAGCAATTTATGAGAAGTCAAGATGGTTTGTTGACAGGTAAGGAGTTATTTTAAAGATACTCCCCAATCCTTTTCACTTAATCACCCTGAAAAAGCTATGCTACATACTATTTCCTCTACTAAGAAAGGCCGAATGTTCTTTACTCTCTTTCCTCAGACCTATCCTTACTTCAAGATATGGCAGCTTTCTCTGGTCATGTTTTCTGCCTGGATGAGGTATAATAATTTCATTGAATTGAATTCACTCAATTCAAATAATGATTGATAACAATCAATTAATATATTCAAAAGTGGCATTTTAAAAAGAATGATTAAAACTCCCTTAACATCTCTTTGTACCAATATGGACTTATTAGCTAAGTGAAAAAATGACACATAAAGTTCCTTTTTGTATACTTGGAGTTATTGTCGTGATGCCAGGCCAGGCATCACTACCAGTAGTGCCAGGCCAGTTGTTGATATTAGTTTGGATTCTAAACAAAAGAGCCAAATGTATTAGACATGAAATCTTGATCAATTACACCTGCTTTATAACCTTTACTCTGTATCATTGATCTATAATGGCATAAAAGAGTAGTTGAATTTCTAGAAAATAAAGATTCATTTTTCTCATGTTATACTTTATCCTTATGTACAAGTACTTACTCAACACTTTGACTGAAAGAAAGTATCTTTCTACCTTTAGTAAGCCTCCTATGATCCATCCCCTCCTACCAAATAACATTTTACAGGTAGAGGTGGAGTGGGGACAATGAGTCATCAAGAAGTAGGAACGTTTGAGTAAGCTTACACTATTTAATCAGGTTTCATGGGTCTAAGGTTGTTGGGGGTTTTTTTGTGCGTTTGTTTTTGTTTGTTTTTTTAATCCAGCTACTCAAATAACTCTACTCTTGCTCTGAGAAGAAAGTGACCATTGGCAAATAAGTGGTGTGGAATATTGGGATGTTAGCAATTCAAGCCCACGATTAAAATATGAAAGGTTCTAAATAAGGGGTTGTCTTACCCCATAACTAGGAATTTTGTTAGTCATTTGTTCTTATTTACATGAAGAGAAAGGTAGAAGAAAAGTCCAAGATGGAGCTTTGGGGGGACACTTATGGTTAGCAGGAGACTTGGTTAGTGTTAGCCTCAGAAACCTTGGGTTCTAATCTAAATCCCGATCATCTAGGCTTTCTGAGTTTCAGTTTCCTTATCTGCACAATGGAAATAATAATAATTGTTCCACATACCTCACAGGATTATTATGAGGAAATTGCTTTTTAAAGTGCTATGTAAATCTGAGCTACGGCTATAGAAAAGATTCCGCGGAGTTTTTTTTTTTCCCCTTTGACAATAAACTGGCTTAGAAAGATAATCTGATGTTAAAGAGATTCCTAAGCTATCTGACAAAATTTCAGCTTCATTATCTATTTATTAAATATTGTTTGGCTACTTTATGTTTAAACTCAAAAGTTCCAAATATTAATTAACATTTCCTCCTATATACATACACAAACACACTAATCTAAACAGCAACCACATCATGAAAGTGATAGGAAGGGAAAAATGCTAAAAAACCATTATCTTATTTCTAAGTGCAAATAAACAACTTAATCTAAATGCTTCTGTATGCTTAACTATAATAAAACTGAGGTCAATTTATGTAAAAACATGATCAAAATGTATTGCCAAAGATTTATTTATATGCAGTTTTGTGCTAGTTTTTAAGCTGTTGATGGCCTTCTCCTCCCTCTCCTTCTCTTTCCTTTCTCCTCCATTCCCTTTGCCATCAAATCTTTGCATCCCAACTTGAGAATTTCTCCATCGTGAGAGAGTTTGGGAGTGTGGAAGAGTGTCCTGAAAATAATCTTATTCTGGAAGATTTTACCATCCCATTTCATTTGTTAGTATGCATACACATGATCTTAATTAACTGTTCTTACCCAAATCTTCAAACTGAAATGGCACCACCAGCTCTTTCCCTCGCAGGCCTTCATGTCGGACAAGGCAGTTAGCTGTTGCATTTTCCCCATATGCGAGAACTCTGAGTAAGCTTGTTGTATTACACTTCTTTCCATCATGTTCAAATGTATGTTGAGTTTCACCTTCATGGCAATTTTTAAAGAAATTGAAGTGGTGACTTTTTCTTTTGGTAAAGTTGGTTAGAGCAACCCATTTATGAGACCAAACCTATGAGTTAAGTTCCCCACTAAGACCAGTCAGCCAGGCTCTGTTCTGTAGTCCCAAATTGCACAATTAAGTCCAGTCGGACATTTCCCAAGTGCATGTCACTGGTCACAAGGACCACATAAGAGAGTATAGGTAGATCACTGCAAACCTCTCAGCACTACAGATCCAACTTAAGGCTCATGCCCTATCTATGATGGGTTTGTAGCATTATTGATCAAAGATAGTACACTATTATTGTGAATGGTGAAGACAGAGGAGTTGTATAGATTGTATCTAGAGAGGCAAAATAGAACAAACGTTTATTATCCAAATATTTACATATAATAATAGTTAAGATGTATGGATTCTCTGATCATAGTCTACAAATAATTATTAAGCAATTATCTCCTTGTTATTTTTATTTATCAAATTCTGAGAAACCAATGAATTCTTGCAATTGCTTTTAAAAAATATTTTATTTCTCAGAAGGCAGAAGAAGTAAAGATTTGGAAAGAGATGTTCAATGGGAGTGCTTTCGGTCTTTGCTTGGGTCTATGCCACTTAACATTTTTATCCAATATTTGGATAAAGAAATAGATTGCATCCTTATTAATCAACCAATATTTATTGAGCCTACTGTGTGCCAGACACTGCTAAGCACAGGGGATATTTAAAAGAAGCAAAAGATAGTCCCTGCCCTCAAAGAACTTACAATCTAATGGGGGAGACAACATGCAAACAAATACATACAAAGCAAGTTATATACAGGATAAATATGAAATAATTAACAGGGAAGCCACTAGAATTACAAGAGATTGGGGAAGGCTTCCTGTAGAAGGCGGGATTTTAGTTGTGACTTAAAGGAAACCAGGGAAGTTAGTAGGCAAAGCTAAAAGGGAAGATTTTAAAATCTGATTTTCAGATGATGCAAGGCTGGGATAATGAATATTACTGAATGACAGGGTCAGTATCCTCCCAAAATGATCTTGACAGGTTAGAAAACTGGGTTGAACCTAATAAGATGAAACTTAATAGGGACAGACAAAGGATTTTACACTTGGATTCAAGAAACTGACTTCCTATACTCGTGAGTACAAGGTATGGAAGGTATGACTAGAGGGCATTTCATTTGAAAAATATCTCAGGATTTTAGTGGAATGAAAGCTCAATTTAGGTCAACAGTATTTTATGACAGCTCCCTCCCCCCAAAGAATAATATGATCTTAGTCAGTATTGAAAGAGGTATAGGTTCTAGTAATGAGGAAGTGAGAATCCCTTTTATTCTGACTTGGTCAGACCACATCTGGTTTATTATTTCAGTTCTGGTAACCACATTTTAGAAAATACGTTGACAAGTTGGATAGCATCCAGAGCGGGGATCATCAGAATTGTGAATGCCATCATGTCTGTGACATATGAAAATTTGGTTTGGAAGAATTGGGGTTGATTTTCTTGTAGAAGAGAAGGCTCTGGGAAGAAATGATAATTATCTTCAAATACTTAGAACTCCATAATGTGGAAGATGGAGTAGACTTTTTCAGCTTGGCCATAGGGGACAGAACCAGGAGAAATGGACAAAGGGACAGATATACTCATGAAGGCAGGAAAAGCTAACATTTAGAATTATCGAAAAGGGGAACAAGCTACTTTCCGACCTCATCATTCAACCAAAAATATTCTTTCCAAGTTACCAATGATCTCTTAATTGCCAAATTTAATGTCTTTTCAGTGTTCAATATTCAGCTCAATATATTATAGAATTTCAGAGTGGTCTATCTTATAAAATAATGAGCTCTCCATCACCTCACATGCTCAAGAAGAGGCTGGATCATCATACATAAGGGATGTTGTACGGGGAAGTTCTGCATTGGGTAATATGTTGCATTAAAGAATAAATGAGGTTCCTTTCAACTCAAGATTCTATAATTCAACAACTACCATAATATAATTACTTTGTTAATAGAATATTTTTCATGCCTTTCGTTAGTATTGCTCTCTACATTATATAGAACTAAAATCTTATCTGTTCTATTTGCAAACATTAAATCATATCTATTTTTACTATCTCTGAAAATGTCCAAGCATTTTTATGTAAAGGGTTAGTTGTTTAACTACTTTTATTTTAGGATAATGGGCCAAATGTTGCTGAGCTATCTCGGACAGTGCATTTTATGTTTTTAGCTTGTTTTTAATTATGAATATCCCCACAATTTGCTGATAACACTTAGAAGATTAAGGCATAATAGTGGCTGGTTAGAAAGAGTACTAGATTTGGAATTAGAGCACCTGGATTTTAATTTTGCCTTTGTTCCTTGTCATTTATGTGACCTCAGTCATCTCTCTGAGCCTCAGCTCTTGGCAAATGTAAGGGTTAGACTAAATAATATGTAATATTCCTTCTAGCTGATACAATGAATGCCTCTGACAAAATGGCAAATTATTTTATATTTCCTTTTTTTCTCTCTACCACTAGAGGGTGCCAAAACATTTCTAAATACCTTGCTGTCGAAATTAATGGAAATTTATGGAGCAAGGAAAGCTTGGAATTGGGAAGCATTTTTCATACTTACCATAAAGTTCAATGCCATTGCTCAAAAGCCAGGTTATCTGTGGAGGGGGCTTGCTTCCTTTTGTGAAACATTTTAATAGCACCTCTTTCCCTTTGGGAGTTTCAATGGTTGATGTTTCCAGTGTTGGCTTGGAAGGAGTTGCTAAATAAAAATTATGGAAGAAATTGGAGAGAAAGCATTATCATTACTAAATCAAACCAGTCCTGGAGGATATATTTTAATTCAAGAGCTTACAATCTCAGCACTTCCAACAGTGAAGCTTAAGTGTTGGACTTTTTAATGAACCAGGCAATCTTTATTCCCTGTTCTATTTCTTGTTCTATAGTAGCTAGTCAGTTTCTGACTAATTGGTATATGACTAAATTTCATTGACCATAGCTCTATTTCCAACTAGCTGTGTCACCTTAGGCAAGTAACTGAGCCTCAGTTTCCTCATCTGTAAAATGAAGGGGTTAGAATAGGTGTTCTCCAAAGTTCCTTCCATATATAACAATTTATAATTCAATGATTATGTTCATCTTTTAAATGTAAACTACTCTCCCCACTCCTCCTGCCATTAAAACACTGTAGGTTTGGGTCCTTTTTATTCTTGATCCAGAGACTCTATATTGTTACATCTTGGTCCTTTCCTTTATTTGCATTCTATCCCACACTTCTATGTGTTTTCAGGAATACCCAGGAGCCATTTTTCTTCTCTCAGTCAACCCAACCCTTAGATCCTTCTTTGGGTAGCAAGGTAATTGCTAATTATATAGCTTTATCATTAACCAATTGGGCTTTATTGATTTTTTTTCTGCAGACCAAAGGTCATCCTTTCAGAGGTAACAGTGTAAAGTCTTTATTTGTTTACTTCCTCTGGATCCTTTCCCATTTTTAAAAATGGGAAGGGTCACACCTGAAACACTATCTCTCAACTAGACTACCGTTAGTTCCTTAAGCATGAATTTTTCTTTCTTACCAAAAGCTACCCATCCTTTTAGGCCCAAATGAAATGATACTTCCATGAAATCCTCACCAGCCACACCAGCTGGAAGTAATATCTCTCTCCTCCGAACATTAATAACACTTCATTATTACTGTCTATGACATTTAACTATAATTTAAGATAGCATGAAATATGTCTGTAAAGATCTTATCTCCCACATTAAGCTGTAAACCTTTTAGGGCAGGTATCATGCCTTATTCTTTCTTGAATTTTTTATAGGACCTACCTAGTATAGCGTATTGCATAAGCATTTGTTGAACAAATTTACTACCTTTAGCACACATTCCACAGGTTGCTGAACCTTACTGTAAATGATGGTGATTATAAGAAGATGAGATAAACAGAAAATATTTCTTGGTTGCGAATAGGATCTTTGTAGTTTGGATTCAAACAATAGTTTATGTTTGTGGACCATGTCACTCAGTCAACAGACTTATTAAGTACTTACTACATGCCAGGCACTATGCTAAGTGCTATGGATAAAAAATAAATACAAAAGCAGTTCTTTCCCCCAAGGTACTCATATTCTCGTGGGAGATAACATGAAAATAATTAAATTAATACAGAGCAGATGGAAGGTAATCTCAGAAAGGAGCTGGGGAAAGCAGAAAAGGTCTCCTGGAGAAGATGGGATTTGAGCAGTCTTGAAGGAAGCCAGGTAGTTTATTGCCATTATAATACATACCTAATACAATTACATTCACTTCCTTGGTTCTCACTGGTTTGCTATAACGTAAGCATTTGTACAGGCCTTCATCCTGAACAGTTACATTTAATATGCTGATGGTGAGCTGATCATTGGAATGATGTAGTAGTTCGTATTTTCGATTTTTTAAAGCTGCAGAAGGAAAAGAACTATTGTCAGGAAAAATATGATGATTGGATGACCCTAAATCAGCTTAGTGAATGATTTAAGTCAAGAAGAGGGTTTTTTGTGGGGGTTACACACACACACACAGACACACACACACACACACAGACAATTTAAAGGACCAAATGTCATTTCTTTAATTTAGCTGTTTTTAGATGCTAATGTTAATAGCTGGATTTTATGCTACAGAATAATGTTGTTTCTGGATCAGTATTTAAGAAGCCGTGGATATTTTGATGTTTAACTGAGATCTAAAATGATTCTGTGGATAGACTGGTAAGAAAACTGGCATAAGGATTGTTTTGGTCATAGGTTAGAGTAGAAGGCTGTAAATTGGTGGCTGATTAATTATGACTGGACTATATTATAATATATTCCCTCCTATGATTTATCTCTTTGAATTTGATTCAGTATAAACTATATCACTGTAATAGAGATGATTAGTGGAAAGAAAACCTCCCCTAGATTTCATTGTCTTATCTATGTGCTATTGTTTTGTCATCAGTCCTAAACAGTATGGATTTGGACTTAGTGCTTCAGCATTCAACAAAGAGAAAGGGGGCAACTCCTCTGACAGTTGCAACCAAAAGCAAGCCTTTGAGCCAAAGTGTATGCTTGGCTAGCACCACAATCTCAGGCCAGGAAGTTATAGTTTGTCTAAGAGGTGAATTGAAATGAGATAATTAGGTCATTTTTAGGTACATGGAGGAGGAAGGAGGGACAAAGCTTCAGAAATGCCTTGATGTGTTTTTCAATTGGCAAAATTATAAAATGGAACAAAGAGATGATTGTGGAGAAAACATTGACAAGAATTTTGGATTTCACACTAAAAATTCATTCCACCCCTGGCTTTCTCACTTGTCCTCCATTTTAAGTAATTTCTCCTGGCTAGGCATGTTCACTCCTTTACTCCTCTCTGGGCTTTGCTTCTGATGCCCCAGTCTTTTTTCCTCTGTGTTCCTGAAGGGTATTTTCCCTCTCTACTCCCACTTCTCAGCTCCCTTTTATTTATTGTTTCCTCCTATTAGAACATAAACTCCTAGATGGCAAGGATTGCCTTTCTTTCTGCTTGTTTTTGTTCTCCCTGTGCTTAGCACAGTTCCTGGCCCAGAGGATGCACTTAGTAAATGATTGTTGACTGACTGACTTAGGGTAAGAGGACATAGGCTCAAACCATAGCTTTGCTGACTTGTTAGATTCTAATGAGGTAAAAGGGGGTTGAATTGAAAAAATTCTGTAAAGATTCCAAAAGACTGAGGACAGAAAATGCTATCCACACCCAGAGAAAGAACGATGGAGTCTGAATGCTGATGGAAGCACATTATTTTCACTTTTTTTTCCTGTAGCCTTTCTCTTTGTTCTGTTTCTTCTTTCACAACATGACTAATGTGGAAATATGTTTCCACAATTGTACATATATAACCAGATTACTTGTCATCTTGGGGAGGGGGGAATAGAGGAGGGAAGAAAGGGAAGAAATTTGGAACTCAAAATCTTTTTTAAATGAACATTGAAAACTACCTTTACATGATTGGTGAAAAATGGTGAAAAAATTGGGGAAAAAAATTGGTGAATTTTTTGGTGAAAAATTGGTGAATTGGTGAAAAATTGGTGAAAAATAAAATACTATTTTAAAAATTCTGTAAAGATAAGGCAAGCATAAAAAATTAAGAGAAAGAGACCAGGCCCTATTACTCTTTCCTCTAATGTTTTTGTCTGGCTGATCACATTAAGCCAACCTAAAATGTTTTTAATTGTTCTTCATGCTGTCAGTGTCTGGCCCCAAGTAATTGGCAGGTCATGCTAGAATCCTAGAGGGCACTCAATGAGTTCTTTCTTTTCTGCTCCACAGATGATTCAACCTAAGAGGGTCCTTTAGGCATTGGCATCCCAGGATCACATGTTCAAACAGAGCAGGGAGGCCACTTATTCAACCTCTTCAATTTAAAAATGTGGAAACCGAGCCCCACGGAGGCTATGTGATTTTGCTTAAGGTCACAGAGGTAGTAAGCCTAAAGATTCCCAAGTAAGTCTCTGCTACAGTTCTGGAAATGATGGAGGAACAGAGGACATTGTGAAATCCTTACACTGCAACTTAATTCCGTGTTAGAGCCTGAGTGTTTCAAAACAGGTCAGTGTCCTTAGAGCCTGGTAGATTTTGAAAGAACTTTAGAGATCATCTTGTCCAGCCCCCTCATTTTACACAAGTAAGAACTCAGATCCTGAAAGAAGTGACTTGCTCAAGGTAACACAGGACATAAGTAGCATTGGCCAATTCCACATTCCTGGTACGCACAATCCTCCTTACCGCTGTCTCATAGGATCCCTCTCTTCCTGCCAGAGCCAGCTCAAGCACTGCCTTCTACTCGCTGCCTTTCTTTATCCCCTGTTCCCCATCCGCTCCACTGTACTTTTACTTATCTGTGTTTGTCCTATATGTACTTATATGTGTACTTAGTTTCTCCCCAGTTAGAATGTAAATTCCTTGGCAACAAGGACTATTTTTAATCTTTGTCTTTGTATTTCCAGTGCCTAGTGCAGTGCCTGCCACGTGGCACATTCTTAATACATGCCTGTACACTGATTAGCAGGATGGGCACTTGAACCCAACTCCTCTAACTCAAAATCTAGCATTATTTCCAGCAAACCTCTGTCTCTTCCACATGTCCCAGTAGATTTATGGCCCTAGTTGTGTGACATTAATCCAGAGGAATGAACTGAAAACCATGGAGTGGTTCCTTTTGGGTGTCGAACTATCATGATTCATTGAGTGAGAATAGAGAAATGCATAGAGGGATTTCTTTCCCATGGAATGAAATATGTATTGACAGCTTGTTAGTCATCTTATCTTCATAATAAACAAAATGTGAGAAGATAAATAAGGAGCTAGTTTTGTGATACAGTTTTTACACAAGAACTTTTCTTCTAATCAGGTTAGGAAAACAAAGGATCTTCTTCCTCATAGAGATCAAAGATATACATTTCCAGGAGAAATGAAGGCCATCAAACCAGGGTTACAATGAGACAGCTCCTATGGATTTGGGTGAAATGATTGTTCAATTTTCAGTGTGAGCATTTGCACCTCAGAAATTGGCAAAGCTATAAATAGGGGGTTGATTTATTGTTTTGTTGATTGTCTAGACTTAAGAAAGTGATGGATAAAATGTTAACAGTCCAGATTAAACATAAAAGTATGTTGTGGATCCATGCATTTCCCCTCCAGAGAGCTGCTTGTTAAATATTTGCCAGTATACTTCTGCCCCAAAGTAAATCTTTTGTCTATTATTCAACATTCAGCCAAACATTTGAAGTTGGAAAGGTCAGAAAGTAAAAGTTGGTAGTGGTAAAAATGTACTTTGTAAGTTGGGCCTCCTTCACAAATCATTCTGGTGGGATTTCCATTTCAGACTTCCTGTTAGTAACAGGAACACTGGTTAGTATTACAGAGAGCCACAGAGGGGGATGATTCAGATGTTACAATAGAAAGGGCATAAAAGCCCACCCTTTCAATGACTCACTCAATGTTTCTTTACCCACTGACTTATTCTTCATTAGTGGAAACTCCTTTAAGTCAAAATTTCTCTATATGTTTTTTTCATCTTGTATACTTACCAGGACATTTGTCTAAAAAAATGGTAAACCCGGAGGGAGATAACCATTGGAGGGATGAATTCTTATCTTGAGAAGTGACACATTTTAGAGTGAGAATCTGGCCCTCCTCCACTATGAGAGTTTCTGCGTGATTAGTCAAAGATGCCTCTGCAAAATAATAATGATTATGATTATGGTTATGATTAATTATACTGATGCTGATGATGATAATGTTTAGGAAGACCAACCTACTCTTTCCAGGGCTGTTCCAAATGTTATTTGGGAATCAGATATCAGTGTCGTACAATGCAAAAGAGCAATGGATTTGAAGTCAGGAAGCCCTGGATTTAAATCCTGCTTCAGTCATTTACTAGCTGTGTGATGGTAGGCAATTCACCTGACCTCTCTGGACTTCAGTTTCCTTATCTGTAATAAGAGGGGGTTGGACCCAATGACTTCTAGGGTCCCTTTGACCTTGAAATCAATTAATTTTTGATGCTATGACCTCTATGATCCCCTTTAAGCTCTAAATCTATTTTCCCTTTGATTTTTTTAACTGAAGAAGATCTTGTATGTGGACTAACCCTTTTGCAATAGAGTTCATCATTCAACAAATTGACTTCAGGTCTTCCTGATTCTAAGCCTTCCTGATTCTCTACATACTGGGTTCCTTGCTGTTCTATCATCATTATTAGTATTCATTCTATAATTATTCATTACCTCAATGAACATTTATTAAGGATTAATTGCATGTCTCCTGTGTGTCTAGCACTACACTAGGCATATTAGAAGACAAAGAGGTACAAGAGCATTTGATTCCTACCCTGTATGAGTTTACTATCAAGTTGGGCAGATGGGAGCTGTGCAAAACAAATTATGATACAAGGCAGCTTGTGGTAAGTACCACAGTATAATGCTATAGAAGTTTGGAGAAGGGAGTTATTAGGGAAAGTTTCGTGGAAGAGATGTGTTTCCAACCTCACAGGGTTGTTTTAAGGATCAAATTAAATATTGTATATGAAAGTACTTTGCAAATGCTTAATTCCGACATAAGGTATCACTTATTATAATTTTATTACCTCTAGGAACTGAAAAAAAAAAGAACCCTGAAGCTAACCCTTCTAACTGTTCTCCAAATTTCATCTATTCACATTTCACCCAAGACCTGGATCTCACAAGTTTTTCATCCCTTTCAAATAGCTTCGATCTATCCTCCTCTCTCTGGATTTCTTCTCTTTTACCTTAAAATATCCATGTCTACTCTGTCTTTAAAAACAAAGACCTTTGATTAACTTGCTGCCCCTTCAAACTTTTGTCTGGTTCCTTCTTTCCTTTTGTGGCCCAATTTCAATTGCCTATGCCTGCTATCTACATTTCCTTTGAATACACTTCCTTCTTAATAATTACAGATCATATCATAGATTTAGAGCTGTCTGAGACTTCAGGGGTCATCTACTTCAGTACCTTCATTTACGGATGACATGAAGGCCAGGAAAAGAAAAATGAGAAGCATGAGATCACAGAAGTAGGAAATAGCAGAGGCAGAATTTGAACCCAGATCCTCTAACTCCAAACCCAATTTTCCACTGCACTCTTCTCTCTATAGTACTTTACAAGTAACAAAAGGATTTCCATATGTGATTTCCTTTGATCCCCACAACCCTATAAGATAAAGTGCTCCTGGTGTCATTATTGACCATTTATAGATACGGAAGCTTAGGCTCAGAGAGACTGACTCTCATGACCACATAGCTGGTAAATTTCAGAAGTGTGATTTGAGCTCCTGAGACTGGGCCCAGAGCTATAGCTATTAAACCACACTTCCTGTCTACAAACCGACTTAAACCCCAATCACTTTGCTTACACTTTCCTCTGGAAGGTTAATCATAATTTCCTTCTAATTAAATCTGAGAGCTTCTTCCCATTCCTCATCATTCTTTTAACCTCCTTAGTTGGCTGACTTGGCTGACCACTCTGTATTTCTTGAAACTTTCTTTTCCTTTGGATTTAGTGGCACTGTATTACCTTGGTTTTCCTGAGACCTCTGTATCATTTCTCTATTTTCTTTACTGGTTCTTTCAACTCCTCTTGTTCCCTGTTATGTTTTCCAAATCTCTGTCCTTGGTCCTCTATTCTTTTTTCTCTATACTCTCTCAAACAAACCACCCCATTATATATGAGTTCCTTGGGTATAGAGACTTTTGGCCTGCATGATCTCCCATTTCTGTTTCCTTGCACAGGTTGTTGTTACCCATCCCTAGAACACACTCCTTTTTTTTTTTTTTTTACTGAATCTCCTAGCTTCCTACAGGAAGCCTATCCTGATTCCCCATCCTATCCCCTGATCCCTAGTGCCCCCAGTTAATTTTAATCTATTTTGTGTTTAATTTCCTGTATATACACTGTTCCCCTTCCATCGCACCCCAGATCAACCAGAATGTAAGTTCCCTGAGGAAAGGGATCATCTCATTTTTGTATTCCCCATACCAGGCACATAGTAGGCTCTTAATAAATGCTTACTGAATGAAGGAATATTCTGATTTTATTTTTGGATCTTCAGAACTTTGGATATAGTAGATGTTTAACAAATGTTTGTAGAATTTGGTGGAATCAACTCTTTACACAAGTCAACAAGCATTTATTAATTGTTAGGTAGTGTTGTTAAATCTGGGGATACCAAAAAAGACAATTCTCTCCCTTCCTCTCCCAATCCTCACAGTTCCTGCTCTCCAGTCACTTAATTGATTAGTGTTTATGATGCATTTGCTATGTACCCATGCTAAACCCTCAAGGAGAGTACATTCTAATGATGGTAGACAACATGTAAACATCTTAGTACATACAAAGTGTTGTCATTATTGTTGTTCAGTTGTTTCAGTTGTGTCCAACTCTCCATGACTTCTTATGGGGTTTTCCTGGCAAAAATACTGGGGTGGTTTGCCATTTCCTTCTCCAGATAATTTTATAGATGAGGAAACTGAGGCAAACAGAGTTACATGACTTGCCCAGGATCACATAGCTAGGTGTCTGCAGCCAGATTTGAACTCAGGAAATGGAATTTTCCTGACTCCAGGCCTGGTGCTGTATTCACTGCACCTAACCCCTCTACATACATTCAGAGTATATGAAGGTAATCTGAAAGGTCTATGACCTCCATAAAAAAAAAACAACTATCTTTTCTTTCCATTTCTATCATTTTTGACTCTATCCTAGACCAGTTACTAAATTTGATTGGATCATCCTTCTAAATGTGTTTTACCTTGGCTTTTTTCTGTCTCTGCTGTCCACACCTTAGTCCATAGAATCACAGAACGCCAAAGCTAGATGACATTAGAGTACACACTATGATTTTATGGATAAGGAAATTGTGGCCCAGAGGGGTCAAATGACTTACGACCAGCCAGTGGTCCTTTAAATTGTTCAATCTCAAATTATCACCAAAAAATAGAAGTTTATAATAAGACTATAATTCAACTGTATTTCTACAGTTTTTAATTACTCTGTTTAATAGGTTCTGAGATGTTGAAAGGATGCTGAATGACAGAGCTATTTCAACTTCCGCTGTAAAGATAGTATTCCAATTCTCAAAACTTAGGAGAGGTGGCAAAGAGAGAGGTACAAATTTGGAGTCCTAATTTGGAGTGCAAATGAGCTAAATTAATGCCCCAGGCAACTCTTTACGACTATAATGTGCTGAGCTGCATGGGTAGAGAAGTTTCCCTAACAGGAATTCCCTACACCTATGAAATCACAAATTGGGATAAAAAATAAATAGAGATAATAAAGAAGAAAAATAAATAATTTAACAAAGGCTGCTAGGTGGTTTCCTTTTTACTTACAAAGCATTATCTATCTATCTACCTATATCAGTTTAGGTGCATTAATGATAAAGAAGCTGATAATTAAGTTCCCACATATTCAGGTTCAGGTAGCCTATTCCAGTAAATGTGCTCTGCTATTACTTTAATTTTGATTTAAGACCTCTACAGAATTTGTGTTTCACCTCCTTTTTCAGCTAGATCTCTCTACTCACTTAATAAAAGTTGTTTCGTTATGTCCAATTCTTTTTGATTCCATTTGGGGTTTTCTTGGCAAAGATGCTACAGTGATTTGCTATTTCCTTCTCCAGCTCATTTTACAAATGAGGAAACTGAGGTAAATAGGGTAAAGTGCCCAGCCCAGGGTCACACAGCTAGTAAGTATCTGAGACCAGATTTGAACTCAGAAAGAAAAGTCCAGATTCCCAGTCTAGTGCTCTATCCACTGTGCCACCTAGCTACCCCTTAATAAAAATAACCCAAATTTATAAAGCGCTTTGACATATGTAATCCACAGCAACCCAGTATGGTAGGTAATACAACTATCTCTATTTTACAGACAAGGAGCTCATTACTTCATTCCTTTATCACTACAAGAGCCACCTAGATGGTCTTCCAGTTCCTTGCATCTTCAAAGGCCATTTTCATCCTGTCAATTTCCCTCCTTGGGAACCTAGAACCTTTTATGGTCTGTTGCGTCCAAATCTCTCAGCGTAGCATTCAAGGACTTCAATACTGAGGCTCACCCTGGTAATCCAATCATATATTTCACTAGTCTCCAAAACTTATCCTGTGATCTAACCAAACTAGATTCCTTACTGTCCTTGGAACCCACCTCAGATCCTTTGCTGTACTATCCTCTTTACCTGAGATGCCCTCGCTTCTTTCTGCTTTGTTAAATCCTTTCTATTCTTTAAAGCTCATATCTATAAGTTCTATATCTACAACGAAATGCTTTCTAAATACTCCAGCTCACCCCAATCTCTTCCTTCTCTGAACTCCTGTAATCAGGACCAACTTTAAAAGTATCTTCCAATGTGATATAATAATAATTAATAATAATAATAATAATAATAATAATAACTAGGGCTTACATAGCACTGAACTATATGCCAGGCACTGTGCTCAGAACTTTAAGAAGATCTCATTTGAGATGATATAGCTATGTGAATAGGAGTGTATTATAAAGGCTCTACCCAATACCTTTTCTATAACTGCATCAGCGGTTCTTAAGTTTTCCTCATCAGACTCTTTCTTTTGAGTTAAAGAATCCTCCTTTGTCAAAATGCAAGTATCCCAAGGAGGGGTAACATACTCCTAATAATAAGAGCTGGCATCTACAAAGCACTTTAAGGTTTGCAAAATGCTTTAAGAATATTATCTCACTTGATCCTCATAATAGCCCTGGGAGGTAAGAACTATTATTATCTCCATTTTACAAGACCACTTAGCTACTTACTGTTAGCTTTAGTGCAAACTAATTCATTGGATCCTTTCCAACAGAGAATTTGGATTGAAGAAAACACAAAGGGCACAGGAAATTTTAGTCTTGAGAATTAGGATAAAAGAAGCATGATTTACTTCACAATTTTCCCTGCAGTCAGTATTCTTTTAATTTTTTTTTAGTCAGTACCACATACTTTAACACTTAACTATACACTATCCAGTTTGATTTAGGAAACCACAAATTAACATCTATATTGTATTGTAGGGTAGCCAGGTGGCATAGTAGATAGAACATTGGGGCTGGAGTCAAGAAGACCTGAATTAAAATCTGGCCTCATACATTTACTGGCTGTGTGACCCTGGGCAAGTCAATTAACCTTGTTTGCCTCAGTTTTCTCACCTGTAAAATGAGCTGGAGAAGGAAATGGCAAACCACTTCAATATCTTTGCCAAGAAAACCCCAAATGGGGTCAAAAAGAGTCAAACACAACTGGACAACAACAAATATATTATATTTTAATTTATTTTCTTAAATAATTCTCCATTACATTTTAATCTGGTTTTTCCACTAGAGAGTTTTTTGGGAGCAATTTTGATACCTCTGAGGGCACTGAGAAGAAATAACTTAGTACTCAGGATCACACAGTCAGTGTGTCAGAGGTGAGACCTGAACCCAAGTCTTTTTGGTTCAAGACTGGCTCTTCATCAGCTACACTTCACTGCCTCTCATTGTATAAAATACTTAGAGATGACAAGTGTGTTAGAGAAGTACAAACAGCAAGTTTGTCCTTGAATTATCCTTCTTGTTCAGTCATGTCCAAATCTTCATGACCTCATGGACCACACTGTCCTTGGGGTTTTCTTGACAAAGATACTGGAGTGATTTGCCATTTCCTTCTCCAGTGGATGAAGATGAACAGAGGTTAAGTGACTTGCCCAGGGTCACACAGCTAGTAAGTGTCTGAGGCCAAATTTGAACTTAGATCTTTCTGACTCTAGGCCCAGCACTCAATCCACTATTCCATCTAGCAGCTAAGTACCTGTACCTGATATTAAAAGTCTTAAAGAATTTTGTCTGCAATTTTTCTTTTTGCAAAATGATAGCTTTTGTGAGAGAAAAGAAAGGAAGATTAATCAACAGAACAATATAGTTCTATGTCACATTTGTTCATTTAGGAAGCACAATAAAGAGATTAAAGCCAATATGATGTAATGGAAGAGGGCACTAGAAGACCTGGGTTCAAATCCTGCCTCAGACACTTATCGGTTTGGTCACTTGAGCCTCAATTTTCTCATCTTCAAAATGAAGGGGTTGGATGCCTTTATGGTATAAGAAATAAGAGGTCTGACCTTTCTCTGGGCAAGTCACTTAATCTTTCAATGCTCTAAGACTGTATGTAAGTTGAAGAAAAAGTACTGACTTACATTGGTAGAAGGAATGTGGGTGATTTTTGTACCAGTGAAAATCACAGGTGCATTTTCTACCTCAATGACCTCAAATCACCAAACTTAGTTCTCATTCCCTAGAAAATCTTCTGATCTGGTGGAAATAGTGTTCTTCTGTCTTATTTGTACTAGATTTAAGATAGACTCCTAGACAGTTTAGCATTTGGTTTTTGGCAAGAAAAGTGTTTAAGATTGACAACGTGAGCCTTTTCCAATTTCAAACAGAAATGTGGTTTAGGGTATTTGATGCTATGGGATGCTATATCCTCTCTCCTTTGTTCCAAATCTTGCCCTCTCTTCCGCTGTTATAGCTCTTATTATTGATTTTTTTTGAAGAATCCACTTGTTGACCCTCTGTTGGGCACTGAAAAAAGGAAAATGTTGTGGGAAGATTAAACTCTAGTCCACTGAGGCTTTGCTTCACCTTTCACATGTTTACAAAATAGTTAAACTGGTCATGGCTACGTGACAGGATGGAGGTAAAGGATAGATTTGCCAAATATTTAAGGGTCACTTGTACACAAAACATTCCATTTTAAAGAATTTTTACAACAAATCCCTACTCTTCTGGATACTCTCTCCTAATTTTTTAAAACTTCATTTCCAGTGGGGCTATCTAGACAGTTCTTTGTGGTTTTGGATCTCCTCCTCTACTCACTACTACCTTCCTTCCAGGCTCTTTGGAAGCTAGACCTCCAATTTTCCCTTAGAGTTTCTTGTTTTATCCACATATGGGGTATTGCTACCTCCACTGTGTAGGGCAATGCCTTGCATATGCCAGATATTTAACAGATGTTGGTTGAATTGAATTGAATTCTTTAGTCTTGAGAATTAGGATAAACGAAGCATGATTTACTTCGCAATTTTTCTGACTCCAAACCTAAATCTGTCGATCAGTCTGTTATAGATCCCTGGGACAAAGAGAGAATGTATATAAAGGAATGGCTGTGCTGTCTTCCCTGTAAGTAGATGACTTCTCACCAACAGAAGGTGATTTGGATTTGTTTTTTCCAATATTAGTGCTGGATTTCAGCCCCAGAGCAGTATCTATTCACATTCTCTTCTATTTCTTCTGTGATCAATGGTGTATATTGATTGGTAAGACAGTGAATTGACTGGGTATAAGATTACTGATTGTGGCCTTAGAACATGCTGACATACAGAGTGAAATAAGATAAACCAAGAGAAAGTAATATTACAATAACAGCAATATTGCTCAAAGAGTAACTGTGAATGACTAAACTATTCTGGATAATGTGTATACTCAAATCAATTATGAAGGACTTATAAACATTCCTATAAAGGAAAATGTTATCCACTTCTAGAGAAAGAACTGATATATGAAAGTATGTATTGTATGGTTTTTTATATGTGTGTGTATATATATATATGTGTGTATATATGTATACACCCACATATACATATATACATACATACATATATATATGTTGACTTTCTCTAATGTGGGGTTGAGAAGGAGGGAGACAGCTTAGAACTCGAATGAAAAATAATATTAAAAAAAAAAGAACATCCTGCCTTATATGGAAATAAAGCCATGGCCTTGAGTTAATGAGCTCCATACCCTAACTAGTAGAACCAATTGGTACTGACCCCCTGAGCCTCATATAACCCGGCTATAAGACAGGTCTGAGCAAAAGCATCTTAAGCCATGAAGCAAAGTCGTAGAGGGTACCTGTTCCTGCCAAACAACAACCACAATCACTCAATGAGAGCTATACATATCAAAACCAGTATAGTTGCTAATATCTATTTAACATTTTCAAAGAATTCTAGGGTTGAAAGATGTAATCCCCACCTTTTAAAAATTAATACAGTGCACCAAATATGAACTCATATACTATATTCCCTCACCTAAAGAGCCCAGCAATATTGGATTGGAAATAGCAAATTCCAGAGCAGAGTAAAAATATTCTACAGTGGTTCAGTTGGAGTCTAAATGGAAGGGGTCATGTACAAAGAAGAACACTTTGAAAATTAACTTCCACAATTCTGTTTTGGCACATGAAGTAATTGTAGCTGTAACAACAGATAGCATTTATATAGTTCTTTAAAGTTTGAAAATCATTTTACATGTATTGTCTCATTTGATCTTTAGAGCAAATGTGGGAAGCAGATACTCTTATTATCTTTATTTTTACAGATGAAGAAACCAAGGCAGACAAACGTCAAGTGATTTGCCTAGTCACACAGCTAGTATCTGAGACAGGATTTGAAATCAGGTATCCCTAATTTCAGGTCTAACTCTCTATTCACTTTGCCACCTATTTGCCTCAATTAATCAATAAACAAGAATTTAATAAACTTGCAATATGTCAGGAATTGGGCTAAGCACTGGGGATACTGAATTAAGACACTATTGTCAGCAGAAATCATAGCATCATGACTGGAAAAGATCTCGACAATTCAATTAGTCCATCTTCTTGACTTTGAGCAAAAATCAACCTATTACTTAAAAATAATTATTCTAAAACAACAAAAGAAACCTCATAAATCCTTGTGGTAATTCACCATAAAGATCAAATATGAAAACAGAGGGAAGTTAAAAAGAAAAAAATAGATTCTATAAAATAAATGTAAAGTTTCAGTTCCCTATAACATCAGTTCTGTTAAATATTTGTACTTAGGATAATAAAATCTAGGGCTTTATGCTAATGGATCTCAAATCTATTTGTCTGGCCCTAATCTTTCTGCTGACCTCCAATCTCGTATCTCTAAGTGCCTATTAGACATTTTGAACTGGATGTCCTCTAGACATCTCAAACTAAACATGTCCCAAACTGAGCTCATTCTCTTTCTTTCCAAACCTTCCCTCTTTCTAGACTGCCCTGTTGCTGTTGAGGGCATCACCATCCTCCTAGTCACTCAAGCTGATAACCTTGGTGTCGTCCTTGGCTCCTTACTCTCTCTCACCCCCCCCCATATTCAATCTGTTGTTAAGACTTGTCAGTTTTATATTTGTAAGATCTCTTGAATATGCTCCCTCTTTACCTCTGCTCCTGCCACTACCGTGGTACAGACCATCATCACCTTATGCTGGGACAATTGCAATAGCCTGCTGAGGGTCTGCCTGCCACAAGTCTCTCCCCACTCCAGTCTATCCTCCATTCAGTCACCAAAGTGATTTTCCTAAAGTTCAGTTTCAACCACATCATTGCCTGCCTCCCTCTCACCCCCAATAAACTCCAGTGGTTCCCTATCACTCCCAGGATTACATGTCAGATGCTCTGTTTGGAGTGCAAAGCCCTTCATAACCCACTCCTCCCTACCCTACCCCCACTTTTCCAGTCTTCTTATACCTTACACATATCCATACTCTTTGATTCAGGGATATTGACCTTCTTTTTATTCCTCAAGCAAGACACTCCATCTCCTAACTCTAGACATTTTCGCTGGTGGTCCTTCATACATGGACTTCTCTCCCTCCTCATCCCTGTCTCCTGGCTTCTCTAGTTTCCTCGAAGTGCCAGCTAAAATCCCATTTTTCTACTCTCTCTCAATACCTTACCTCTGCTGATTATTTCTCATTTATCCCATATGTGGCTTGTTTGTACAAAGTTGCTTACATGTTGCCTTTCCCAGTAGATTATAAGCTCCTTGAGAGCAGAGACTTGTCTTTTGCCTCTCTATTTATCCCTAACACTTAGCCCAGTGCCTGGCACATAGAGGGCATTTAATGAATGCATATTGACTGGCTGACATTTAATCCATCTCTATTGCCTTATGTGAATAGGGGAAATTATGTAATTTATCTTTAGCGAGTCCACTGAAATTATTTTAGTTGGCTAACAAATTAAATTATGCAACAATATATTTCAAAAACAAGTCTGAAGGTTCTATGAATCATAGAGAAGATGAATAAATATTTAGCATATTCCAAGACCAAAACCAACCCACTTCTGAGATATCTTCATACAGGTATTCCCATAAAAACTGTTGACTGTTGATTAACTTACCAAGCTGGAAAACCAAAGGCTTGATTAAACAGTAGATAGACAATCTCTTCTTCCAACTTTATCTCCTTACCTTGCAAGGGCAACCAAGCTAACAGGCTGAGAACTGTCCACAAAGTCATAGTGTGAAGAGTTGTCTGTGACACTGTCAACTTCCTCTTAGTTCTGAAAACACAGAGTAGAGAGTGGTTTCTTTTTAAGGGAAAGAGGCAGAGTAACCATGACCTCATGTGGATAAAGTCCTACGTTTCCCCCGATGGCCCCCTCATTAGGCTGCAGCCCCCATAAACACCTTCACACTGGAAAATTTGGGGGACTGAATTTGTGGTCTTTCCTTTGAAAGGTGTCACTGATGTGGCCATTACAAAATGAAATGTCAATATATATGTGAAATATTGGTAAACTCAGTTAAACTTTTAAAAAATTTAAACTATTTGTGTTTGGATGTCAACAATACCCTCATGTTTCTTTTGTGTCCAGACCCAGAATTTCAAAAATATGGGAAGGTCTAGTGTGGAAACTCCTTCCACTGATGTATATTGGTTACTTGGTTAGTGACTTACAGTCTTTGAAAGCTGGCTAGGGCACTGAGAAGTTTAGAAACTTCACCACGATCACAAAACCAGCTATGTTTCAGAGGCATAACTTGAACTCAGGCCTACCTGACTCCTAGGCCTATCCTGAATCTTCCACTTTTTTTGCTGCTTCTCACTTCTATTAGATAATCATTATTAATAGTGAACTACAATGTACTTCATGCTACATTACTTCCTAAATCTCAAAATATATTTAAAAGTTGAGCCATATGGAATATTAGAGGTCATTCTAGTCTAACCTCTTCCCTTTACAGATGTGAAAACTGAGGCCCGGAGAAAGAGAGTGACTTTCCTAAGGTGCCATAGTAGGAAAGTAAGGATTAAGGGCAGCTAGGTAGCCCAGTGGATAGAGCGCTAGGCCTAGAGTGCAAATCCAGCCTCAGATACTTACTAACTGTGTGACCCTGGCCAAGTCACTTAACCTTTGTTTGCCTTATTTTCCTCAGCTGCAAAATGAGGAGCCTAGAGAAGGAAATGGTAAATTATTCCAGTTTCTTTGCCAAGAAAATTCCATAAATGCAATCATGAAGAGTTGGACACAACTAAACAATAACAACAAAAGAGGATTTGAACCTGGAGCTTCTAATTCTAGATCAAATACTTTTTTCATCGCACTATGTTAATTCTGGTGTCTTTAGCCCTTATAACAGCCCTTGACGGTGGTTAGGTGTAGAGGACCACAGGCCAGTGGGGCTCTGACCCTGATGGCTGAATAAGCCCTCTCAGCTAAAGACCCTGCTACCAGGCCCGGATCGGTTCCCCCTCCCCCCCAGAAAGGGTCACAGGCTTGAGCCTGACGTTCCCGTGAGAAGCGTGGTATGCACTTCCAGCTTGGGAACAGGGATGCTCGCAGTGTTCTCAGGGGAAAATACCATACTGTTGCACAAACTAGATAACTAGAAGCCGTGGGCTCACACAATCCTGTTCTAGGGAGGTTAGGGAGGTTTGGAACATCCTGCTTGGTACTTGCACCCTGATAACAAGGATAGAGTACCTGGCCATCATGTATGAGGTGAATGGGAACTAGGGCAATGGTGTAATCTCAAAGATAGTGGCTTAAGATGACTATGTAGTTTTTCACTATATATGTTGGACTCTTAGCTGAATAAAATTGGCTCTGTTTACCATCCTCAGAGTCCTGTCTCATTCATGATCATCAACCTCTGGGTAAGTAACTCTTTCAAGTATCTATTTTTCACCTAACATTTCCTTCTCAGTCCTGCTGTGGGTCGGCAGGGCTCCTCTAACACTATCTCAGCAGCTCTGCCACAGCACGGCAGAGTCCCCGGAATTTGGCTCCCCAGAGTTAGGGACCTAATGACTTAATAGCTCCAATTAACAGAAAGGCTAAAGAACAGAGAAGATATTTAACTTGTGTAAGGTCATATGACAAAATCAGGATCATAGTCAAAGGTAGGGTTATGCTGGAACCAGCTCAAACTGCCTCTCAAGAGCCTATTGTTAAATCTTCAGTATGAGCCTTTATTTGCAGGGAATTTGTACAAATCAGGGCTTGATTTACTGTTTTCTTCATTGTCTGGTCTTAAGAAAATGTTAGAAAAATATTAACAAGGCAAATTAAACTTGAAAATATGTGAGGGGGGGCAGCTAGGTCGTGCAGTGAATACAGCACCCGCCCTGGAGTCAGGAGAACCTGAGTTCAAATCCGACCTCAGACACTTAACACTTACTAGCCATGTGACCTTGGGCAAATCACTTAACCCCAACTACCCTGCCTTCCCCCTCCAAAAAGCAAAAAAAAAATAAAGAAAGAAAGAAAGAAAAAGAAAATATGTCAGCGTGCGTTTTCTCCCCTGGAGAGCTGCTTGTTAAACATTTACCAGCACACCACTGGCCCAGGGCCAGTAGATTATGACGACTATTTACAAAAGAAAATTTTGAAGAAAAAAGTACTACTAATGGGAATTAATGAAACTGCCAAATCTACCTATCATTTCACCAGTGGAGATTATCAGGGAAAAAACAAATAACACACTTCAACGTCATATCATTTATGTGGTAGGTATAGGAAATGGTTTGGGCTCATAGTGAAAGGGGTTAGAAACATATTGCACCAAGAGAAGTCAGCTCAGCAAATCCAAACAGTTCCAGTCCATGCATGGGGGGCAATTCAGCCAACATGGTGACTGGGAGAAAAGATTCCATATCCCAGGATACTATGGACCAAAAACCCATAGCAGAAAGGCACATAGACTCCAAACAGGGCTTAGGAGAGAGACTGCTGGTATCTGGAAAGTGGCAGGGGAGCAAGGAAGTCATCTAAGAGTAAAGAGTGAGGGGGAACTGCAGCAGGAGCAAAAGCCTTATCTCTTAGTCCAGTGCCTAAGGGTTCCTGAGCTGAGGTGGGATCTGCAGAAGTTATAGGGATCCAGTCATGCTGTACAGACAAAATGGGATGCCAGGCGCAGATATGGTCATCACTATGGGTGCTCCAAGTCTGAAAATGTACAGGAGCCTCACTACTGATGTTACAAATTTGTTTCTAGATACTAGGCTTATTAGGTGCGTCTCCAAGATGGAAACTGGTCCCTCTACCCTTAACAGACTTTGCTTCCTTCTCTTTGGGATTACCTCTGGGTAAACTCCACTTGGGAACTCTTCATCTCTGCCCTATACAGCTTCATCATGTGCGGAGAATCCTCTGGTTACAGATGGCCTTTCCAACCTACTTTGTTAACAGGTTGCTGTACCCAAGGCAAAAGACTAATTTTTTATTTATGGTGTAGGGAGTTCAGATCATGACTTTATCATCACCTCTCACATAGTCTCATCCTCCTAGAACAACAATCTCTGAAAGTCAGAGAAGGGGCAACGGCTATTATGCCAGTTTGAGTTTTTGTTTTTGTTTTTTCTTTTTTAGAGGGTAATTGGGGTTGTGACTTGCCCAAGGTCACATGGCTAGGTTTTTTTTGTGTTAAGTCTCTGAGGTCAAATTTGAATTCAGGTCCTCCTGACTCCAGGGCCTGTGTTCTAGTCACTGCACCACCTAGCTGCCCCTATGTCAGTTTTACAGGCCTGGAAAGGTGGTAGTGCATCCAAGGTCACACACTGAGTTAGTGGTCCAGTGGAAAGAGGGAAGGGAAGAAGCATTTTCTTGAGCACCTACTTTGTACATGGTGCTGTTTTTTTTACAACTATTATAAAATCACAGTCAGAAGAACTGAGTTTGTATACAGGCTCTGATCTTTCCTATCTGTTGACCCCTTAAGTTCTCTAGACTCATTTTCCTCCATTGTAAAACAAAACAAAAGGAAAAACCAGTCCTTTCCACACTGAGTCTGTGTTTCCATGACCATTTCAGTACATGGGGAAGCTGGGAATAGAATCGAAGTCTTGTGATTCCTGAAGTCAATCATTTATTCAACAAGTATATGCTCATGAGATCCCCAACAGTCACTTTCTTTTTTAAAAATTATTTTAAATTAAAAAAAATTTTGAATTCTAAATTCTCTCCTTCTCTCCAGCTTCTCCCCCACCCACCGAGAAGGAAAGCAATAGGATATCAATCAATTATAGATGTGAAGTCATGCAAAACGTATTTCCATATTATCTATGTCACAAAAAGCAAGGAAAATAAAGAAAGTGAGAAAATTATACTTCAGTTTGCACTCAGAGTTCATCAGTTCTCCCTCTGGAAGGGGACCACAGTCACTTTCAATTCAGTTCTTGGACTTCCCCAATAATACCAAGATTCAGAATGAATCTTTGTTTTCTCAATTACCAGAACCCTTTCCTCCTTTTTCATTCTCAAGGAAGAACATTACCCAGAACAAGCATTTTTTTTCCTCACTAAGAGTCAGCTTGGTACCATGGAAAGTGCACTGGTTCTGGAATCATAAGATTTGGATTCAAATCCTATCTGTGATGCTTCCTACTTCTGTGACTTTGGGCAAGAAATTAAATATTCTTGAGCTACGGTGTCTTCATCTGAGACCCCTTCCAACACTAGAGCTTTGATTCGCTACATCTTTCCCCATAAAGCAATGTTTGTCAGCCTGTGAGCAGAATAATAATAATAGCTAATATTTATATAACTCTTAGTAGGTGCCAGGCACTGTGCTAAGTGTTTTATGATCATTATCTCATTGGCCCTCATAACAACTCTGGGAAATAGGAGCTATTATTATTCTCATTAAACTTGGGCAAACAGAGGTTATGTGACTTGCCCAGGATCACACAGCTAGTATATATCAGAGGCTGAACTCAACTCAGTTCTCTCTGACTCCAGACCCAGTTCTCTATCCACTGGGCCATCTAGCTTCCCCCAAAAGAGTGATGGAAGTGGAGAAGCTGCGGAGATATTGTCATCGATGTGGGAAGATGCAAAAAAGCAAACAAACTCCTAGAGTTTGAATAAATACATCATAATATGTGTATTGGTCTCTTAAGAGGATTGAGATGCTGTGGTGATTAATAGCATTACTGAATATATCCTCACCTTTTGTGATTATGTATTTACTCAAGTTCTAGAAACTAATAATACAGTTAGTATTGTGTGTGTGTGTGTGTGTGTAACTTTTTAAAAAGTAGTTCTCCAAAAACGTGAGAAGCACTGCAATAGTTTACCAATCAATGCCTCTAGGTCAAAAGAGATAGACTTGTATCTGGGAGAGTCAGATGGGGCATCCTACGGTAGGGTATGCCTAACCATGGGACGTTGGCCGATTTATCAAATTTACCAAATTTCTTTATTTTCCTTGCTTTTTGTGACATAGATAATATGGAAATATGTTTTGCATGACTTCACATCTATAATTGATATCCTATTGCTTTCCTTCTCGGTGGGTGGGGGAGAAGCTGGAGAGAAGGAGAGAATTTAGAATTCAAAATTTTTTTTAATTTAAAATAATTTTTAAAAAAGAAAGTGACTTCTTATGAGTATGTGAAGATACCAAAGACCAAGTTTTTAAGTCATAGAAGTGAAAAGATTTTGCAATCTAAGTCAATGAAAATACTCTGGGAAAAGGTTTGAATTAATTAAATTCAGGGAGTCATAAAGAGGAAGACTCTTTCAGGTGCAATTGCAGGCTTTTGTAGTTTGTGCTGTTTGGTGAAAACCCCCAAAATATACATGAGTGGAGGAAGAGGGTGGGATGAGGAAGTGTTATGTGGTGTGGTTGAACTGTTAGTCTGCTTTTGTGTGTTAAAGACTCAAATCGAATGTAGTTCATTAACCAAAAAAAAAAATCTGTTTAGTGTGCATTCAGTACAATGCCTGTAACTTGAATATACTTTAATTTGATTATGGAATAAGGTGAAATTCACCAGAATTCTAATTAATTATATATTTTTTTGTTGCAACCAGGAAGAAAAGACCTAAGCTCATTTACTTTTTCCTTGTGTGAGAGGAGAGGGTTCTAGGTATCATTTTCTCTATTTGCCTTCTGTGGGAAACTCTTACCTCAGATACAGAACAGGAAAAAAATAGCAGGACCACATATTTAAAAAAAAAAAACTCACCAGAGGACAATAATGGACTATCTTTGATACGTGTACAGAGTAAAAAAAAAAATGTCTGTTTGCTCTATTCATAGATTTCTCTCGATGACCAAAAGGACACTTAGCTTGTATATTTTCCCCCCAGAAAATGAGTTCATTCTTTAGAAGCTATTCTTCAGACTACAAAGAATATATCTTATTCACCCACAGATGTGGTATCTGGTCACTACTAGACCCTGAGAAAGCATCATTGCCCTTCATCCTACTCGAAAATGAAATTGTCACAGATGGAAATATTGTTAGCCTATCATGTTCCTGTCATGGATCCTGTGGTTTGTGTGGCAGCACCCACTCTCTCTTCTCTCTGGTTTTGTGACCAGGCAGCTAGCTCATTGAGTTAGTTAGTTGGCAGGCAGGGAAAAGGAGCAGGGTAGAGGTTGCAGAGAAATACTCCATAGAGACAATGGTTGTCTTGTGTGAACTTTGAGGATGATTTTCTGATTGAGGATAAATTCTGATCTTTCTAAAACAATGGGGATATGGTGGTGAGTTGTTTTTGTTTTTTAATTTTCTTGGTTTTCCTAAGTGAGAAGTTAGTTAGTGAGGTGTCATGAGTAGAGCATCAAAGACCCACCAGATACCACCAGGCTTCCTGGTTCCCTCAAAAGTAATTTGTGATTAGAAAAACAGATATAACAATGCAGGGCTGAGGGAGACTGCGGTGTTTGCTGTCTCCTTGTAATGTGGCTCCTACCTTTGAACCCATGTATATGGGTTGGGTTCAGTCCTAGGGAAGCCTGACCTATAAAGAGAGGAGCCTCTCTGGCTCTTTACACATCCCTTCTCCTGAGCCCTGGAAAAAAATCATTTAAAACTTAGATTTGGCTCATGCCTAGGATTTAATCAATCAATCAATCACTCTATCCCATTTAACTAAACTATTGAACCGATATCTACCTCTGATACTTTAACCAGGTACAGATACTTCTCCTGAATTAGTCAATTAATCAGTTAATCTAAGGCATTGAACAACCTGGTGAATCAATTTGGAAGGAGTGAAGGCCATTGGAGGAAATGAAGTGATACTTCACAGGAGATGTATTTTTATTGGCTAAGGAGAATTGATCACATCCTGTGGATCTTTTATAAAATAGAAAGCCAGTTTGGAACTCAAGAATTTCAGTGTCTCGATTCAACCACTCCAGTGAGTGGTAGAAGCAGTTCTAGCCAAGGCCCTGAGAGGGGATGACTTGGGGATTGGGGAGTAGTAAAGTATTTCTATTTCTTCCCCATCAGTCCCCAAGTCCCACTTTGATCAGAAGAGAATATTGTGAATTTTGAAAGGTCCAGATGATTTTGGACATCTCATCAGTATTCCAACCTCATCTCTGGAATAATTAGTGGCAGTTTCTTTATTGGGAGCTAAGGACAAACTAAACAAAATGCTACTTCAAGACTGTCCAAGAGGGGGGCGGAGCCAAGATGGCGGCGTAGCAGCAGCAATATATCACAGCTCTCACATAGCCACCCCCAAATACCCATGGAATAGGACTCTGGACCAACCTAGAACTTCAAAAACGCACACAGATACTTCCCACTAAAGTCAGCTCGGCTACCATATCAGCACCGCAAACCGAAAACAGCCTGGCCTGAAGCCCCGGCTGTGCCCCGGGGGCGGCCAGGCGGGAGGTGCAGAGAAAGTTCTCAATAGCTCTCAGGTGAGCAGAGGATTAGCACCGGCTGCGCCAGTGGGGATTGTGAAAGAGGGAGATAAATGTCAGGCCGAAAGGTCTCCAGAGCGGAAAAGCGAAAGGCAGAGGTTTTGCACCCGCCTCCGCATTGTAGCTTCCCACCCTCCGCCTGCAAAAAGCAGGGGGATTGA
>JAQQSV010000862.1:44761-89621 GCA_028646515.1 Pseudochirops corinnae | reverse complement strand
ACTGTAGTGAAAACTGTGTGGCCATTTTCTGTGATAAGATGTAATGTTTTGAATGTCTGCCTTGCTTTGTAATGGAATAAACAGAGTGTTCACTACATTTTGTAATCTGAACTCTAAAAGCTGTTCACAGTAGCATTCCTTTGGGAATCTGCTGGTGCATGGCATTACAGAGTACAAGAGAGAAATAATGAGAAATGTGATGTTCAGTGGAGAAAACTGGGTTTCAGCTAATGTTAGGAGGTAGGAAAAGAAGTCAGTGATAAAGTTTTTTAAAAAATATATATGTATATGCATATATATACTTACCAAACAATTATTAACTCTCCTTTCTACTGCCTCCCTAGTTGAACACACACACACACACACACACACACACACACACACACACACCCCTCAACAAATGAAAAGATAAGAAAACCAAATTTCCACATTGGCCATGTGGAAATGCATATCTCATTCCAGACTTTAGGTCCATTGCTTCTCTGGGAAGAGGTGGAGGGCATGATTTCACATTCAGTCCTTTGAACTCATGGTTTATCATTCACTAATCAGAGTTCTAATGTATTTCAAAATTGGGTTCTTCAATGTCATTGTCAGTGTGTAAATTGTTCTCTTAGTTTTGATAAATTCACTCTGCATCAGATCACAGAGGGCCTCTTAGTTTCCTAAAAAACTAATATTTCATTACTTTCCTATACCCCATCTTAGTTTCCATCTTTGGGCAACAATGAAAAGAGCTGCTATAAATTTTTTTGTATATTTGTGTGTTTTTCCTCTTTATCTCTTTGAAGAAGAAGCCCAGTAGAGGTGCACCTAGGTCAAATGATACACATAGTTTGGTAACTTTGGGGGCATAATTCCATGTTGCTTTCTAGATGGAATCAGTCAATTCATATCTCCATCAACACTGCATTAGTGCGTTTCTTCATCATTTTTCTCTTTTTCCATCTTTGTGAATCTGATAGAGGTGAGATAGAAACTCAGAGTTGCTTTAATTTGAATTTATCTAATTCTTTGTGACTCAGAGAATTTCTTTTCATGTAGTTATTGACAGCTCTTCTTTAGCCCCCACTCCATTGAAGGAAAGAAAAGAAAAACAAATTCCTCCTAACAAGTATTCACTGTCAAGTAAAATAAATGCCCACATTGGCTTTGTAGAAAAACACCCTCAATCCATCACCTCACTGTAAGGAGGTGAATAATATATTTCATCATCAATCTTCTGAACACATGGATAGTTATTATATTGTTCATAGTTCTTACAGCTTTCAAAATTATTTGTCTTTGTAGTTTTCTTGTTGTTGTATAAATTGTTCTCATTCTGCTCATTTAACTTTTCATCAGTTTATAAAAGTCCTCAAAAGTGTTCATTTTAATAATACCGATGCTATAGAGTATCTTTTTTTTCTTCTGGTCCTGCTTATTTCACCCTGTATCAGTTCATATAAAAACATGTATAAGCTCTAGGGATCTTTGTCCTAGCTCCCACTTATATTAACAAGTCAAGTGTCTTAGAGCAAGGTTAGATCTCCTGAGAATTCTAGGGGCAGACCTGAAGGGTTGACGTATTTTTCTCCTGTTATCAATCCGAATTCCATCCAGTGTCTTTTACCCCCAAATCAATCAGAAGTTAGTTCTTTTATATAAATATGCTGTAGTCATTAGTTCCCAGTATCATTTAACCAATCAACATGAATATGCAGTATCATATGGGGCATCTTCTGACCTGAGGGGTTCATCTTCTGTTACTCTTTTAATACCATCCATGGGGCTTTATTGGCAAAGATACTGGAGTAGTTTGCCATTTCCTCCTCCAGTCAGAACTCTTCTCTATGATCTGTCTTGGACAACCCTGCACCACAACATAGCTCATGGTTTGATGAGCTATGCAGGACCCTCTGCCATGACAAGGTAGTTATCTGAAGGGAATATGGTCCCATATTATTAGACAAAGATGGGCCTGCATGAAGATATTATGGCCTGAAACCATGCATCTCTTCCCTCAGTTGTAATCATAAAGGAAAGAGGGATAAAATAATTTGGTTAGTGCCTTCCCCCTCCCCCTAGCGTTTTATGTATCAAAAGCAAAATGACAATATTATTTCACAGTTCATTTGTCATAAAAGACTTTTGACTTAGAAATACTGGGAAATTATCATCAAGAAATCACAATTTCAAGAACAAGAGCTATGGGCAAGAGATCAGAAAGCAGCTTAGAAAAGAAAAAGGAAAAATTTGCCCATACAGGACTTCAAAATTTTCTAAGAACTCATTAAGCCATATTGGAGCATCATCCACAGTACCAGGACTGTGTCAAGATTTGCTCTTGAGTCAACTGAGATGATATTTTTTACTCAAACTTATCATTAGTACTAGGGGAAGGCAGCTTTTCTGCTCAAACAGCATTTACCACAGTTAAACTCACTAAATACCAATATCAAATTCCTTAAACAGCTTTTTAGCTCAATGCAAACATTTTGATCCTAGCTCTACATAAGTTTATATTTTTGTCCAAAGTTGGGTATAAAAGAATAGATTTAGAATACTAAGGAAGATTGGAAACGGACATTTTTAGTATTTATACAAAATATAAGCATAGATAGATGTATTATGGATATATAATATGAGGGTCTCTCTGCTTAATAAACTGTACTTTTCTGAACTTGTTGAGAATTTAAGTGCTTGGATTACCAGGAAATGGATGATCAACTTTCTTCAAACACTGGACTCAGATTATTTAATTTATTTTGTAGTAGAAAATGAACTTCTGGAATTCTTTATTTTGCTACATGATATTTACAAAGCATGGAAGTTTCTACATTGTTTTTGTCTTCATTAAACTGTAATATGCTCATTCACAAGAAGAAAAAGTGGTAACATATGGCATATGGACAATAAAGTAAGATAAAAATCACCACTTGTCAGGGATGCTATAGACAGAATCTATGGGAAGTTACTTCCAACTCTCAGTTGACCATATGATAACTAAGAGTTGATAGGTGACTATGAGTGATAGAAATACAATCAGGTTGATATTGATTAATTTTTGTGTATTTAAGTTTTGTGTATCTAAACCCAGATATATATATCTATATACATGCATACATATATATATATAAATATATACATTATATATATTTATATATATGTAAGTATACACATATATACATGTTACTGGAAGTCATGTGATGGCTTCCTTGAAGTCATGAACTCTTTAACCTCTTTGTGCCAGGCTTGGTAACTGTCAATCAAGGGTAGAAGGACTTTAATGAGCATCTTCTTTAGCATCCCAATGAGCATAGTTCTACTTGTATAATCCTGTCTTATCTGCTTGAGTTTTTCACCATCCTCTAGAAAGAAGGTGAGATACACAAAAGAAACATCAATATCATAGTTGCCTCTGAGCTGTCTGTGTTCCTTCCTGATGTCTTAACCTCCAGAAAATGCATGTTTGCTGACCTCGTTCTTGACCTGTTGGTTGCATCAGTGAGGAAAATGGAAGAGTCGGGGTTCCTGGCTCTAGTCATAGTCTGGTCTCTCTGCAGAACTGAGAAGAATGTTGAATGAAGCAAGGCTAGTTTGGGATAGCCAATCACTGGGGCCAGATTTCTTGTCATTCTAACATAAGGATCCGTGCATATAGGAAAAAAACACTGAATATCTGTCCTGTTTGAAAAATCTGTGGAAATGCTGAAGGATGGGGCAGCCTGGATAACAGGAAAACTAATTTTTCCAAAGCAATCACTGTCAGTGAATCCAAAGATACCTTTTACTTGGTTAAATGTGACATGCTTTCGTAACTTTTCTGCCTTTTTGTAGAAATTGGACTTGATCCCATGTATTCCAGGTCAAAGAAAGATGAAAGCTTTATTTATGTAAAAACTGTAGGGTATGATATCATTTGCATTTTCTACTGTAAAACCATATGTTTGCTCAAGTGCTAGCTCTTCCAGAGGTATTTTTCATTATCAGTCATCCACTTTGTGAAATTAAATGGGGATAAGATGACCTACAAGCATTGCTTCAGAAGGACTTCAGCCTGTATATAGAATGACTTCTTATTTTCACATGTATCAATAATGGTGCTTATGTCCCTGTGGGAGAAAAAGATGCCCCTATTCAGGAAATGATGTGGTTTTTGTCCTATGATCCTCTCAATACAATCTATCAGTGCTTTATCAGTCTTGCTGCTTCTGATCTAAACAATAAGCTTATCATAGTTGATGCCTTTGGCACTGTGATCTGCACAGTCCAAGGAACATCTACAAAATCTTTTCCTCACCTTCAGTGGCCTCAGGCTTCCCACTACTGTCAGGTCTGGAGTTTGTGGAAGGGGAATTGGCATTATAATCCTTTCCTGTCACTTCTTTGTAACTTATTTTTTGGGATAATAATTGTTTTACAGCAGAATCAATTTCATCCTTTGTTGCTTTTTCTGCTTTTCATGATTGGACAGTTTCTCCTCGTGCTGTTGTGCTTTTGAACAGCTCCAGTGGAAAGGAAAGATATGATTCACGATTCAGAACATTGTCCATTTTCCACAGCTTAGGTTTGTGAAATTGAAGTGCTTCAGGATAACAACTGATTGGACTCAGTAGTACAGAAGAACAAAACAGAGGCTCAGTCCCTCTTGACTTGTGGTTCCAGCACTGTAGCCACTGCTGACCTCAGTGAAAGTGGGCTGATGTATATAGTAACTGGTTAAGGCCTTTTGCAATCATTTTCAGTTCTGCCTTAGTGAACACCTGAGCGGCTCCTCTTCTTAATGTGGTGAGCAGACTAGAAATACCTGTGCCTGCTTTTAAGAGCGTGGGGAGTTCATCACCAGAACTGGCTGCACATGCTCTATAATGACTGGGCTCATTAGTCAACCTCTACCTCTATCTCCACCCAACACACACCTTACCATCTAAAATATGTCAGCCTCAATCTCCCTGGTGACTAGAAAGGACCAATTCTTATGACATGGGAAGGATCTGGAATTAGTGAGATGCTTTCACAAATCCTGTCACTTAGTCCCAGATGCTTTGAGTGCAGATGGAAAAGATAAGGGGTCATGGAGTAGAGACTGGTGGGATTGGTTGGATGGTTGTATGATTGGTAAAAGCAATCTTTGTTTATTGAAAGACAGAGAATTGAAACACAGAATTGAAAGTTACCTTACAGTTGGTAAAACGTGTTCCAAGCCCCACTTCTGACAAATACAAATTACTGGGGACAGAACTTGAACTCTCTGTGGCCTAAGCATTTTTTTCCCTTTTCTTCCTTTTTTGGTATCAGTATCACTAACCAACTCTCCCATTCTCTGCCCAGAAAAATCCCTTCCTTGTAACAATTAAGTATAATCAGATAAAACAAATCCACACAATTGACAAGCCTGAAAATCTGTCTCATTCTGCATCTCTAGTCTAACACTTCCCTGCCAAACACTGCTCATTGTGGTGATCATAGTTCACAATTTTTTTCACACTTATTTTCCCTCGCTGTGTTGTCATCATTGTATAAATTATCCTCCTCCATTCATGCTCATTCATTCTGCATTAGTTCATTCAAAATTTTCCAAGTTTCTCAAAATTGATCCCATTTGTCAGTTCTTATTCCACAACATATTCAGTCATATTCATATTCACACATGTAATGTGTCCAGTTATTTCTCACCTGATAGGTACCCATTTTGTGTCAAATTATTTGCTACAACAAGAAAAGAGCTGTTACAAATGTTTTTGTACATATGGATTATTTCCCTCTTTGATCTCTTTGCAATATAAACGCAGTATCACCAAGTCATTGGATACAACACACTGACTGTTCATACAATTTCAAGTTGGGTTTCGGGATGGGAGGACTTCATCACCGCTCCGCCAAAAACACATCAGTTTGCCAGTTTTTCCCCAACTACTTCAAGAATTATCACTATCCTGTTTTGTCATCCTGGACATTCTGGTACGTGTGAGATACAACCTGAGTTGTTTTAATTTGTATTTTTATTAGTAGTAATTTGGAAAATTTTTCACATGCATAATGAGAACTTGGTCATATCTTTTGACCATTTATTTACTGGGGGATGAATTTTCTTCCTTTGCACATGAATTAGTTCCTTATATATTGTTACTGGACCTTTATCACAGAAACTTGCTGCAAAGCTTTTTTTTTTTTTTACAGTTAACTGTTGCCATTACAATTTAACTGCATTGACTTTGTTCTTAAAACTGTCATTTTATCTCCTGTGATTATCTCTATCCTTTGGTCAAGAACACTTCCTCTATCCATAGCTGTGGAAGGCATTTCCTTACCTGTACTTTGATTCTATTCATGATATGATCTTTTACATCTAGTTCTTTTATCCATTTATGGTGTACAGTGTTGGTCTAATCTTATTTCTACCAGATTGCTTTCTAGCTTTCCCAATAGCTTTTGTCAAATAGTGAGGAGCTGTCACCTGAGTAATTGGAGTTCTTTGATTTATTAAAAACTATTCTACTATGTTTGATAGCTACTGGATCTTGTGTATCTAATCTTGTTTACCTGATCGACTTTCTAAAATTTGAAGCTTGGACCTAAGAATTTTGGTGATTACTGCTCTATAGTATAGTTTGAAATTTGACATTGCTAGTCCTCTTTCCTTCCTATTTTTTTTTTTTTGATGAAGAGCTGGAGTATGATAAAGGAATTCTAGAATGCAGCCTGGAGAGGAATGAGACATGAATGGCCTGGGAACCCTCCTTAAAAGGAGATGACAAAAGGTAGACCAACAGGCAATAGTGCTCCTCTGAAAAGGTAATGAGATAAAGGAATAGAGATTTTGCCAGCCTGAAACACAGATACCTCCCTCAAAAGAAAATCAGAAAGGCTAAATTATCTTTTGCTACGCTAGAGAAGATGATCTTATGGAAGCACAAAGCACAAAAAGCAACATGGTACCAAAGAAATTGTGCCAAATTTTGAAATAGAGAACCTAATTCAGACCCCCAGTTTACTACTTATGGTTACTATCTACCTAAATTCTGACAAGTTACTTAACTTCTAACTTAACAGCAAGAAATAATTTCTTACTGTGGTAAGATGGGGAGGGGAGTGTTTGAATTAGATAGCTCTGATATGCCTTCTGCCTCTAAACCTATGATCTTATGACCTTGAAACCTTACAACCCTAAGAAAATGTACTGCCAGTAGTGGAAAAGCTGAGGGTTACAGAACTAATTCTAGGGAAATGAGATAGGGCCAGAAATGGAGGATAATTTAAGAGCACACCACATGGTGAGATGTTAGCTTTAGATGCTATCAGAGGTTCAGAACTATATCTTAATACTTTCAAAGGGACTCACATTCTAAACCATATTGGGCATTCTGAGATGAGAACAATGATCTCAATGGAACTAATATCTGGCTTTTATAGTAAATGGGTGCAATGCCACCAGAAATGATGGTACTTGCTTTAACATTAGAAGGACCAAGAACAATTATTTGATACAAAATTATTTGATTCTTCAAAGTATTTTAATATTCCTGCCTTAAACATATTGATGTTTGAGAAGAAAGGCCATACCTTCCTACTGACTTGTATTTTGGAGTCTTTGAAGACAGAGACACTGTAGATACTGATGGCTAGTATATCTCATGGAAGAGAGAAAAGTTAAAAGGAGTTTACCACCTTGCTCCAAATCAGAAGAGCTTGAGTGAATTCCCATGAATTTCAACAGACAGTTTTCCTGGGAAATCTTGGAACTGATGAGGTCCACACGTTAACAGGTTTTGGGAAATCTGCTTTATACCTACTTGTGGAAATACTAGGCTACTTGAGTGTTTACTGAAAAAGTTCCAGAGGCTGAAAGGGACCCTGCAAAGACAAACACCATTAAGCACTGACTATCTATAGAAGAGCCGGAGGGGCTCTCTGAAAGAGTATATAGAGATTGATGGATATTTACACAGTAGCATTTACACATAGCTTGGAATCATAGCAAACTTCAAGCTGGAAAGAGCAGTTGCCAATTGTCTAGCCTGACCCAGACAATGGGTTAGAGACAGATGTTTCTAGTGAAGACCGTGCATACTGTTTGTCAATAAACAGTGTACACAGTGGAAAAGGATGGACTATAAAGGCAACAGCTTTTCTTCTTAGCGCTTCACCTATAGACATTCTTAAGGTATATATGTATACCTGTCCACGCATAGCAACACTGCTAGCCAACTTCAGCTCTACAACGTACGATCTTTCCATCCCATAAACTAGCTCAGGTATAAGAACAGAGAGCAGCTTAGAGGAGAGCTAGGGCTATTTGACTAATGACAACTTCCAGGGAACTTACCACATCCAGGGAAAACTGAAGAAATCAGTACATGTGTAGCCAGATGACAATGCTGATACTTACCCATGAAATATGCACCTTCCTTGGAATTGCATGTCTTACTTGATTCACGTGTAAAATACTTCATGTTTTGAGTATGCTTGTCTTTTATTTAGGGCAGGTAGGTGGTACAGTAGATAGAGGGCTGGGCCTGGAGTCAGGAGACCTGAATTCAAATCCAGCCTCGGACACTAGCTGTGTGACCCTGGGAAAGTCACGTAATCCTTTTTGTTTCAGTTTCTTCATCTGTAAAATGAGTTGGAAAAGGAAATGGCAAACTACTCTAGTATCTTTGCCAAGAAAACCGCAAATGGAGTGACAAAGAATCCTACACTACTGAAATGATTGAACAGCAATCTTTTATCTTCTTGTTCACACAGAGTGCCCCAAAAGTAACTTTCACCAGCTTAAAATAACATTAAGACCTTTGGGATGCCTTGTATTTATTTGCTTTTGTTCGTTTCCTAACGTATCGTATCTGTTATTTTGTTAATTATGCATAGTTTCACTGTTTATTTGTGCATATGTTATTCTTTCTGCAGACTTTATTTTGTAGGGCTCCTCATGTTGTTGTTCCTTTAGTTTTGCTTTGCGCTTTTAACCTCAGTACCAAAGGCTAGAGGTATGGAACTCTTTCCTCATTGGTGGAGATGGATGCCCCTCTCCAACCAACTCTGCCCTCCCTTAATTTCTGTCAATAAGTAGAGAGTCCCATGCCAACAGGCTTTGAAATTTGGGTTTCACTTGTATTCATATTTGCCTGCGTTCTATAGATGTGAATGTACGGCGGTGACACATACATAAATTCTGACTTGCATGTAATTTAGATTTGTGGTTGCTGAAGTATCCTGTTAAGTATGCTATGCTCTCCAATTTTTTCCATCTACAGTTAATGGATAACCACTCCAAGGTGATTACCTGGGATGCTGAGTTAATCACCCTTGTCCTACTAATTACTGATGTTGATGTTGCAATATATAATTCCAGAAGCAAATGTTCACAACTGATTTTGAAAGGATGAAATGTCACCGAACATCAGAGACAAGTTTTTTTGTGTGTGGAAGGTCCTTTGTGTCTGGCCGCTTGGGTTTTGGAGAGATGTAGGAATCAAATGGTCTTCAAAGCAACAATGCCATTTTCCCGTTAGCTAAAAGAGACTTTTTGGGAGAAGAGGCTAACAGGGCGAGCGAGGGACATTAAACATGCTATTAACATTCTAGTTCAAGTGAGTGATTCGAACGAGAGGCCGAGATGGGAAGCAAACACATTAGCCGGGATCTGAACTGCAGACAGAACTCCTACCTTGTGAGCACAGTTTTCTGTTTTGTTTTGTTTTTCTGGCAGTCTAATGGAACAGCCTGAAGTCGTGTCTGGAGCAGACTGCTTGTTCTGAACTTTTCTGTCCAATGGATTCTAATAGAAAGCTACGATACACTTGTCTCTCCTCCCCCCCTCCTTTCCTCTGTTCCCTGTGGGGTGGGAAAGGAGGAGGGCGAATGTTAGATCTATAATCAATCGATACCGGAAACAGTATGACAATGCACTTTCCTATGACTCCATTCACTGTCCCACAGACTTTCTAAACCAAGATACCCCTCTACCCTGTAATTAACATTTTAATAATCGACAGTGTGGAATAGTCACTAGAACAATGAACTTGACGTTAGGAAGACATACGTTCAAATCCTACCTCAGACACTACTGTATGACCTTGGACAGATCATTTAACCTCACTCTGCCTCAGTTTCCTCATCTATAAAATGAGAGGGTTAAACCTGAGTTTAAAATGTCTATAAAACATCAAATTTGACATATGCAATTGGAGGTTTGAGAATGGAAGTCAGGAGAAAGATTAGAGCTGGACAAATCTGAGAATCAGCTGCAGAGAAGTGATAAGTGAATCTATCGAAACTGATGACATCATTAAGTCAAATAGTATAGCGGATGAAGAGAATAGGGCTTTGGGGGGTGGGGGGTGGGGGGTGGAATGGGGCCTGGTTAGTGGGTGTGACCTAGATGAAGATCCAGCAGATATAACCGAGAAGTCAGACAGGTAGAAAGAGAACCAGGAGAGAGTAGTGTCACCAAAATCTAGGAGATGAGGGTGATTGCCAGTGTCAAAAGCTTCAGAGAGGTCAAGAGGCATGAGGATTGAGAAAAGACCATTAGATTTGGTCATTGGTATCTGATCACTGCTATCTTTGGAGAGAGCAGTTTCAGCTGAATGATTAGATCAGAAGTCAGACCTCAGAGAGTTCAGGAGAGAGTAAGAGGAAAAGAAGTGGAGACATCTATGGCTGTCTCCAGGAATTTAGCAATTCCTCCTGAAGGGAGGAAAAATATAATGGATGGTTATTGAGGATGGACAGATCAAATAAGAGTTGTTTGAGGTTGAGGGAAATATAGGCATGTTTATAGACATGCCCATTAGAATGTCTGGGACTAGGCTTACTTTCTTGGCATATGACTTTTGACTTTGATCTGTCCCCAACATGCTGACAGTAAGAGCCTTATAAAAGCCACACCTCTTTCTAGCCTATGCCTTCTCTTGACTACTCCTCCCTGCCCCATTCCCATCCATCTTCTGTGGTTTAAAACGTACCCAGAGTGTTGGGTTTTTTTCTTTGTATTTTGAAAGGACAGTTCTTCAAGCACTCCAAACTGCAAGCCCCAGACACCCTACATTATTATTTTCATTTCTTTTGTTTTAATTTAGATTAACCTGAGCCAGAATAAACCAGCTTCAGAAACAGCTGAGTACGCTTTCACAGTCAGGGAATCTGAGGGCAAGAATTTGGGAATGAGCCAAAAGAGAGACCAAAAAAATTAGAGAGATAACTTAGCCACTTGGATGGTCACTTCCTATTGAAAGGACTGGGAAAAAGAATACTCTTAACTTCTTCCATTCAAACATGTGAAATGTGCAGTAACTTAATGAAAAAACCATTAGGATTTATGAGACTTGAGTTCTAGTTCTAACTTTGCTTCTAGGTATACCTAGCTCCTGGGCCAAATCACAACTGCTCAGAATGTCCCAGTTTTCTCAAGTATAGAATGAGGGGATTAAACTAAGTAATTACTAAGGTCTCCCGGCCATTCAATACTAGTGTAAGAAGTGCTGCTTTGTTGAAGACAGGGACATTTCATGTGAGAGGGGGAAATTTGCCTCAGGGTAGAAAATTTAAAAGGCTTAAGGGGTTGTGTTCTCCTAGGGAGGAAGGCAGAGCCAGGGTCTGGTTGAGATGGGAGGGCAGAGCTATACTGAGGCAGAGACTGGAACAGGATAGTAGTTGTGGTGATGGGAAGGGCAGGTGGGCTCCCACCAAAGAGTAGCTTGATTGTCTCCTTGACTGATACCGATATAATGCTAGGTCAGATCAGGTCTAAGGATGGGAAAGGAGCTGGTTCAATTAAGCTGGTCCCCTTTGTGAGGACTGCCAACAAATGGGAAGAGGGGGCAGCTGAGTGTCCAAACATGAGCCAGAAAGTATCTTCTCTCCTTCTCCCATGGAGAGGAAATCCCTTCAACCCGAAGGGGTGGGGCAAAAAGAGGGAAGGTAAAAGGGAAGTAAAAATATTTGGGTTGTTCTTACCTGAGGGCATTCCTACCTCTCTGAAGTTTTGTCTTCTTGGCTTCTCAAACTTTTACAAGGGCTAGAGGGAGTAAGGTTATGGTTGGGGTTGGGGAGGGTATGCTAAAATGTCAAGTTAAAAATATGAAAATCAAGAAAGGGGCTAGAAACACCTGGTAGAAAATGTATATCTCAAATAATTTTTATCAAGAAAAGAGATAAAGAATATATCAATGAATTGAGCATGCAAATTATAAAACCAGAGAAATTTAAAAGTGTTTTCTCATACAAAATCATTCAGAAAAAGTAGAACTGGGATCTAGTTCCTTTCCCAGTAATAACTCTGCCCTGTACTTCATTTGAAGATGCATGGATTCGTTGGACAATGTGGTCCTCTTTGACTGTGAAGTCTGTGATATCAGGGTTCCCATTCGTTGGCTAGACTCATTGTCATTGTTGTTTTAAACAAAAGTGGCATGATGCTAGACGTTGCCCTGTTTCACAAAGTGTGGTGTCAGTCCTGGCCTCTGCCCTCATCAGTGGATAGAATGCTGGACTGGGAGTCAGGAAAGCTTGAGTCCAAATCCAACTTCAAACACTTATTAACTGTGTGGCCCTGGTCAAGTCATTTAACCTCCATTTGCCTAAGCTTCCTCAACTGTAAAAAGAGGATAATAAGAGCACCAACCCTGCAGGGTTTTTTCTGAGGACCAAATGAAATAATATTTGGAAAGTGCTAACAACACAGCTCCTGCAACCTAGCAGTTTGTAGAAATAAATGTTTATTCCTTTCCCTTCCTTCGATTAAAGAGTTACACCATAACTGCTCCATAAATTTAGATGGGAAAACCCATAACATTTTTAGGCAAAGTTAAGGCATTTGGCTACAAAGAGATGATAAACAAGGAGGCTTCTTTGTTAAGTGGGAGAAAAAATCATTAGATTTAGAACCAGAGTTTCAACCTTCCTTTACTCCCTATGTGACCTTAAACAATTAGTTTTTTTTCTCTAGGCTTTAGTTTCTCTAGAAGATTGCTCTCTTAACCATCTATCCCCTCTAATTTTCAATTCTTAATTATTGGTTTCTTAGTACAGATAGTTGGTACAGTAGATAGAGTACCAGACCTGGTATCGGGAAGAACTGAATTCAAATCCTGCATCAGACACTTACTAGTTATGTGATCCTGGACAAGTCATTTTAGCTCCATTTGCCTCAGTTTCCTCATCTGTAAAATGAACTGGAGAAGGAAATGGCAAATCACTTCAGTATCTTTGCCAAAGAAAACCTCAAATGGGATTACAAAGCATTGGAGAGGACTGAAATGATTGAACAAGTGGTTTCTTTCTTACTAATTGTCATATCGAAGCCTCCCTCACTCAAAAAAAAAACACCAAGAACTTAGTTTTTAAAAGAAACTAAGGAAAATGTTCCAAATTACTAGTTATAAAAATTCAAATAAAACTATTCTGAATGAATACATACATCAGATTAATAAGCACACTAATATATTATTGATGGAGTTGCGAATTTGTCCACCTGTTCTGGAATACACTTTGCCACTTTATTCCTAAAGTTACTAATTCTAGAAATACTAATAATAGACTTATACATAACTCAAAAATATTTTTTAAAATGATAAAGAAAATTGGGACCTAGTTCCTTCCCTAAAACTGTCTGACCTTCACCTCTTCCATGTGAAAATGAATGGGTTGGCTGGACAATTTTGTCCTTTCCATCTCTGATAGTCTATAAATGTGAAATTTTGGATGCCATTCATAGGCTAGACTATTTTTTAATCATCTTTATTCTTTTTGTGTTCCTCATAGGGTCAAAGATTCCAAAGTATCAGCTTTGGTTTCCATCTTCTGACCAATTTCTACTTATCTCCTCTCTACCATTTCTTGATTCTAAAAAATGAGTTCATGGGGGCAATGTATTTTTAAATAGAAGTAGAACAATGTGCTAGAAATTACCCAGTGTCCCAAATCAGGGTGCAGTTTTATTTCCCACCATCACCAAAACAAAATTTCTTACCAAAGGTCAAGCTATACCATCTTTGGATCTATGTCCCTCTTCCCAAAGTGCTACACCAGGTGCCAAATGCACCTAAGATCTCATATCCTTTCTCCTACAGTTGGAATGTTGGCCATGGAAACATAGCATTTGTGTCGGAGAAGATGCCTCCCAAAGCACAAAAGCTGCTACAGTTAGATGCCCCCCTTTTTCAGTTCCCAGAATGAATCCCATTACCAACCAGCTCTCCCATTAAATTGTAGCTCCTCTCCTGCTGAGAGAACATAATTATCACACATTGTTTGCACATGGACTTGGTAGGGATGCATCACCTCTTCCCTTTTGTTGACTACCTCTCCTCCTGTATCGTTACTGATACTTGCTGCTGCTATGGAGTCATGAGACCAATCACCCCAGTGCATAGAAGGATGGCTAGCACAGGTTCTTTGATCTGCTTTTCTAGAGGAAAAACAGCTTCAAAAGGGTCAACAATCTTACTTTAATTAAACAATGCAGATGGATAAGTAGAAAGAGGTGAGTATTCGAGAAAGAATCCAATAGACAGAGCTCCAACTGTCTAAAAAAGAGTAATAGATATATAATCACCAGACCAGGGAGCTCTAACATCTGGGTTCACAAAGCAGGGGAGGGCCCTTAACAATAGCCAGAGTCTCATCTGGCCAAATCACAAAGACCTCAGGTGAATATTCTTCCCATGAGTGAACCCCAAAGCAAAATACCACCTCAGAACATATATACACTTTCAACTTATAGGCTCAGAGTCAGAAGGCATCACAACCCAATCAGGCTTAGTACCAAATGGTATAAAAGCCTTCCTGCAAGCAAGCCTCCTAGTAAGCAAGCTTCACCCTAAGCAAGCTCCTCCCCCAAGGCAATATATGGGCTCAATGTGACTCAGGATGTGTCACAGCTGTGAACTGGGCAGGAACTAAAAGCAGCAAGACATCAGTAATTGAAATACCTGTGTACCTTTAGACCTGGGAACATGGCTCATGTTCCAAGGGAAAAAGAAACACATGTGGTCACATAGGCCTATTAATGAATGGGGAAGATCTTATATTCCATTAACCCTACACCTCCTCAAATATTTAATTTTACACTCCATAATTCTGTCCCACAAATGGAGGACATAGGATTTAATCCATAGTATATCAGTTCAGTTCCACCTTTGCTTTTCCTGATCCTTTAAGTTCCCCTTAGATCACTATTATCATTGTATCCTTCAAAAAACCCCACCCAATTCTGATGATTCCTCCTCTTTTGAGCTACAATTTGAAGGTCTATGCTTTTTGCAATGTGCTATTTCATTCCCTTCTGTGATTTCTCATGGCAATGGAAGAATCTTAGGTCAGTTGATGAACATATTTTTAAATTACCTACCAGATTCAGGCATTTTTATCCCCCCAAAAAGGGGGATATGAACAAAAAAAAGGCAAAAGACAGGTCATGCCCTCAAGGGGCTCACTGTCTAATAAGGGAGGCAATAAGTAATCAGATATGTTCAAATAAGCTTAAGAAGTCTCAGAAATAGAAGTTCTAAGTTTAACAGTAACCAGTTTTTAAAGATGATATTAGAAAAATTTATGTCAAAGAAGACTTATAGACACAAGTATTGAATACTCTTCCCACTCAAAATTCACTCATCTTTCTCCATGGTACTTCCCCCTCAAAAAGAAACTTTCTGATCATTATTTTTCATTCTCACACCAATTTATATTCTCCATACTTCATGTTTCACAGCTACTTTTTATTAATTTTAATAATTATTGTTGTAAATAATGGCTTGGGGAGATAATGATTTGGTTTATCGTGCTTTGGTTTAAGCAACTCCAGATGTTGAGAGGTGGGAATGTTCTTTGGCTTATTTATGTTTCTGCTGTAGGCGATGGTCTTTCTAGCAAGAAAATTCCTTTAAAATCAAAACATGCTGACTGTATTCTATACATACACAACTCTAATCTGAGTCCAAATATTTATATCAAATTTCTTTACAAAAATTAGAGTGGCCATAGTTCTTTTTACAATCCTTTATTTTTTCGCCATGCCATATAAAGTGAGATTTTTTCCAAGATGGTTGAATAGGTGCAATTTGGTGTTTTTTATAAAGTTTTTCATCTTCAATTCAATTCACCAGCACATAAAGTGCTCTCTAGATGCCACAGACTGTGCTGAGCACTGGGGATATCGATGCTGAATTGGATCAGCAGTCTTATTAATTTGGGACTTCCCTTGAAGGATGCAGATTTAAACTTATCATTGCTGCCCATCCTGTGTGACTCTTGTCCATGCCTTTACAAACATTCACTATAGAGGGTCCATGCAGTAAGCTGGAAGTCATCTCTCACTTTCTTTAACATCCCCATTGTGAGGGTGCCAGTGGGGCACCATGTTTACTTGTTGATCCTTGCTCTTGCCGTGGAACCAGCTTATCTTTTGACAAATTTGACAAAATTTCCATATACATAGTAAGACAGAAAAAGAGAATTGTACATGAAACTCTATTGGATCTCTTGATTAATATATGATAAATTCAGCATGTAACTTTTAAAACTGTCCTGTTTGTGATCCTTTTTCCCTCAAACCCAATCCCATCAAATTGAAGAAAAATAACCATTGTAGCAAATTTGTACGCTCAAAAAACCCAAATTTTTGCAATAGTAATTTCTGAAAGTGTTTCAATTTTTCTGTATCTGGAATACGTAACTTCCATATTAGATGGTTCATCATTGCGTCATTATTGGTTATTTGGAATCATAACTCTTCATCCACTGATCAGAGTTCCTAAGGCCTTCGAAGTTTTTTTTTCTTTACAATGTTGTTATTATATAAATTATCTTTCTGGTGCTTCTTAATTCACTTTGCATTAGGCCATGTAAATCTTCATAGGTTTCTCCGAAGTCATCCCTTCATAATTTCCATTACTATAATTTGTTGAGCTATTGTTCAATTGATACGCATTCCCTTAGTTTCCAGTTCTTTATCATAGCAACAACAACAACAACGACAAAAAGCTGCTATAAACATTTTCATGTACCACGGTCTCTTTTTTTTCTTTGATCTCTTTGGTGGATAGGTGTCATACTGTTTTCTTAGGGTGAAAGGATATGTGCGATTTAGTGAGTTTGAGCATAGTTACAAGGTGCTTCACAGAGTAGCTAGATCAACTCACAACTCTACCAATAGTGCATTAGTGTATCAATTTGATGGCAGCCTTTGTTCACCTTTGCCAATTTGTTCATATTATGTGGAGTTTTATTAGTATAATTTCTTTGAATTGGGATTATATTCCATTAATCCTACACCTCCTCAAATAGTTAATTTTATAGTCTGTAACTCTGTCCCACAAATGGAGGACATAGGATTTAATCCATAGTATATCAGTTCAGTTCCAATTTTGCTTTTCCTGATCCTAAGTTCCCCTTAGATCACTATTATCATTGTATCCTTCAAAAAACCCCACCCAATTCTGATGATTCCTCCCCTTTTGGGCTACAGTTTGAAGGTCTATGCTTTTTGCAATGTGCTATTTCATTCCCTTCTGTGATTTCTTATGGCAATGGAAGAATCTTAGGTCAGTTGATAAACCCTTTTTTAAATTACTTATTAGATGTCAGGCATTTTTCAGAGGTAGAATCTCAGAATGATTTTAATATATATTTACCTAATTGTCAGTGATTTTGAGCATCTTTTCAAAGATTTCATCCTTTGGAAATCACCAGTTCATATCCTTTGACCATTTATTCAGGAAGAGTTCTTACTTTTCATAAATTTGAATCAATTCCTTTTATCTCTTCAATATGAGACATTAATCAGAAAAAAAATACGCTGCAAAGAATTTTTCTCCCATTTAACTGTATCCCTTCTAATGTTAACTGCATTGGTTTTGTTTGTGCAATAACTTTTAAATTATACATAATCAATATTGTCCATTTTATCTTCTGTGATCCTCTCTGTCCCTTGATTGGGCATGATCAGAAACATATTTGCTTCTTTGTTCTCATTTACTTATGATGTTACCTTTTGTATTTAAGTAATATATCCATTTGGAGCTTATCTTTGCATATAATGTGAAATTTTGGTCTGTAATGTCTACCAGATTGTTTTCTAGTTTTCCAAGTTTTGCTGACTAAAACAGAGCAAACCTTACTGAACTTTGAAAGTCACTTTACTTGCCTATTTGAGACTCAGTTGTCAAAAGTCAAGTGCTTGGCAAACCTAACAAGCAAAATACATGTGCATTATTTTCGTAGCTAGGACTCTAATACTGGAAGTTATTCCAGTGATAGGGAAGAACATTAGCAAAGTCCTAGATGTAGGCACTCTAAGAAGATATTGAGAGAATAGAAGACCACATTGGCAGGGGAATGGGTTTCATGAATAGCAGAAATAAAAAAGATCTCTTGTTTTAACTTCATTTCTGCCTTCTAGCTAGGCAGAATGCTGCAGAAAGAAAGCTAATTTGTCAAGTAACAACCCATGAAGTATCGATTGCAATTGGGGGCAAATTTATGGGGAAGGAAAATGGCAAACAAAATCCAAGCAAGTGCCCCACCTATTGGAACATGCAACAGATAAATTTAGAAGAAAACTCTCTTTTGGCATAGACTTCAGCAGTCCTCAATCTGGGAGTTATGTTCAATTTGTAACAATGAAAATACATCCTGCATATCCGATATTTACATCACGATTCATAACAGTAGCAAGATTAATTATGAAGTAGCAACGAAAATAATTTTGTGGTTGGGGGTCACCACAACATGGGGGACTGTATTAAAGGGTCGTGGCATTGGGAAGGTTGAAAACCACTGGATAGAGGAAAAGGATATGATAAATAATTTATGCTGCGCTGGCAAGATGGCTGAAATTTCTAAAACCAGCTCTCCTTAATTGTCTCATAATAATAAGAAATGTATCAAATATAGTAATGGGACAATAAAGGAGAGAAGGGAAAGAAAGAAGTTCTCACAAGAAAAAAAGCATAAAAAACAGTGGAGAGACTGAAGAAATGAGTAAACAAGGAGACCCACAAAAACAAGGTTGCTCTACAAGGAAGAAAAGGCTGGATGGAGATGAACCAGGATGTTTCTTTTGGAGCAAGAAACCTTTAGCATAAAGATATCAAAGAGAAGTATGGGGCTGAATACATTGAGAGAATTGCTGCCATCCCGAAACCGAAAGTTAGTGGGAAGAATACCTTTAAAACAATTATCCCCCACATAATACAATTCTTAACATAAACTCTCAGGACTGTAAAATGAACAATAACTGGTTTAGAAATTATACTAATAAAACTCTACACAATATGAACAAAACACAAGGCTTCTACAGGAGATATGAGAGGCTTAAAACTTCTTCGTCAAAAATAAGGAAGATGATGGATATATGTATTCAGACCACATGATGCACAGTTTTAAAACTTCCAGAATACTTTTGTAACAAATAGATATCACTTAAATGAACCAAAAGATTCTCTTCAGCTCTATAATCTAGTCATTGAAATGGATGAATATACAGCGCCAAGCATTCAAAATGTAGGTTGTTTGCTGAGCAGCTCAAGGGGTGGTGATAGGTGGAGTTCTCAATTTTAAATTTATTCATTGCCTACTCTCAGATTCCAACGGCAAAGGAAGACAAGGAGAAGACAATTTTAATCTATCCAGTTGAATTTTACCAATCTGATCACACATCCCAAGGGACCTAAGAGATGCTATCATGTTCAAATAGGAGATAGAGAAAGTAGTTGGAGATATAATATACAAAGAAATATTGATTTTCCTAGATGACTTCATGGTCTTTGGAATGATGTGCAACGAAGATGAGTGACTGTCAAAAGTATTGCATCTGGGATGGCTAGGTGGTGCAGTGTATAGAGCACGGGCCCTAGAATCAGAAGGACCTGAGTTCAAATCCAGCCTCAGACACTTAACACTTACTATCCATTTGACCTTGGGCAAGTCACTTAACCCCAATTGCCCTGCCCTCATCCCTCCAAAAAGTGGGGGAAAAAAATATCGCATTGGCTAAAGGATTTGGGTGTGACCGATCCAGAGTTCTGATCAAGTATATTGGCCAATAACATTTCAGCAAAGAGTCAGCACTAACCCAAACAACATAGAAGCTTTCCCCAATCGATCACCTCTAATGAGCTATTAGTACTGATTCTATTTTTTCAAATTCCTGAGAGTTAATTTCTGCCCTAATTTCTGATCTCTTTGTAATTCATTTATTGTGCTTCCACACCACTCTGGAATTTATGGTGATTATTCCATGATCTCTTCTAGGGGTCCAGTTGTTGGGTTCTGTCTTCTGAGTGCTTTGTATGTTCTGATGTTGGTATTACACTATAATACATATTCACATAATTGAAGCATTTTATGTATTATTTTTGTTTCTTTGCTAGTTTGTTGTAGCTTTCCTAGGGCATACCTTCCTCTGCTATCTTTATTATTTTTATGTTACTTAATACATTTTTCTTGTTTTGATGCTATGAAGAGAGACTAGCCCCAGATACAATGTCCAAAAGTTATCTTATCCAAAATCCTGAAAAACCTTTTCTGTGGTGCCCTTATCAAAAATCATCAACCCCTGGTAAGGATCAATGTCCATCTCTGCAATATGTGTAATGGCTCCCAACCCCTCAACATAAAATTTATATACTGTTTCTTTGACTCATGCCAACTTTAATGCTTACGGAAGTACTTACACAACCAGAGCAGATGGTTTCACACATACCTCCTCCCACCAATTAATTATTACAGAAGGCCCCCTCCTAGGTAACTTGTATCTCAATACACTAAATATACACACACTGGTTTTAATCTTGGGAATTTCTCTCTCTTCATAATTCTGTATCTTAGGTCCAACCCATAGTAAATGCCTAGAAACACTAGGATTTTGCCCGTCTTTTTCTGAAAACACTGCTCTCCTATAGACACTGAAATTAAGAAGACATTGAACAAAGAACAAGTTTATTGGAGACAGGAAGAGCATAGAAATGGCAAATTATCAACCCCATTCCAGGAATTATCTTTCTGCTAAAGTTTGTCATCATTGCTTCTACCCAAAGCCTAATATTTTGAGACTATTCTTGATAACCCTGGAAAGGGTAAAATTTTCTGGGTACGCAGTTGCTTCCTTCTTGAATCTCAGACACTGGCTGCTATTACTGGCACTTTCTTGGATGACCACATTATATCTTGGTCTGTCCTTCCTTAAACTTCCAGCTAGATACTCGATCCTCAGTGTCTGTCTTGGCAGCACGATTGTTTTTTTAGGCTGTCGGAATGATCATTTGCCCCCAAATTGACTCTCATACTCTTTGTGGCTGACAATCTCCTTCCTCTGGAGCTTTGGCCCACTTCTGCACAGACACTTGGATCTTTTCCTGTTCCTCATAGGAAGAGGGTGGGAACTGTGCAAATGAGTCACTCATGACCCTTTAAAAGCCATTTACTGCATTGATAAGCAAAAAACACTCTATTATCATAGAATTTGTCCCAAATTTCCAAAGTTATGTTGTTCAAATTTGCTTTGTGGTCTGAGAACCTAACCACAGAGCATGTGTAAGCTCTGTGACACTGCTTTGTCGAGAAACAAGGAGAAGTGTGGAAACTGGTCCAAAGGTGAAAATTCTTTGAGCTCCAAAGAGGCCACTTATGTCTCTGGCGAGAATGGGAAGAGGCTTGACAAGTTGACTAAGTTGAGAAGGATAATAGAGACTCATTGAAATAAAATTGAATATGTGTTGATGTAGAAATTATATTGGTACCTGGTTATCTTTTATAAGGTTTCTGTTTTTTCATGTATTATTCCTTGTTCTGACGTTAGTTATTTCCTCTATTTTAGAAAAAAAAAACACTCCAATGAACCATTCAGTAAAGAGAGGAGAGACTAATTCATGGGTTTCAAACCCTCCTTGGGTCATGCTGGGACTGAACTGAAACATAAAAGGTTGCTTTGTGTTAACCTGAAAAACAGCAATTGAAAAACCTAGATGTAGCAGTAATTATTTTAGCAACTTCCTACTGTGCTGCTTATATGGAAACTTCCTGATGAATCACAAAATCTGGGGCCTAATAATAATTCCCAGGTCAGGAATTCCACATTTCACTTCCTTGGCTAAAAATAGCTGCTGAGATCATGTACTTCCTCTCCTCCACCCCAATCTAAGGATTAACCCATTTTTTTCTGAATAAATATTCTGTCTCATTAATAGTCTTTATTAGTCATTCTCCAACTTACAAACAATAGACCTAAAAATAGTACAAATTAACACCAAGCTTGTACTGTGGTGGGAGCATGGTCAGCTTCCCCCTTAAGCCCCAGAGAGAGATAAGCAATCTTTTAGTTGCCACATTGCCTTGTAATCTAGCATTAATTACCTTATAATACAGCATTTCTTTTTTTTAAGACAGAAATTATTTACTAAGCATTTACTATCACTGTGCTAGCACTTCTAAAAGAGACACCTCCTGGTCCGGGAAGCATGAGTGTCCCAGCCTCTTCTGGTGAAGTCATAAGGTGGTCATTTTGACTTTAAAATGTTTGTAGAGATATTCTCTCTCTCTCTCTTCCTCTGTCCCCCTCACTCTCTCCCCTTCTCTCTCCCCTTTCTATTCTCTTTTCTCTTCTCTCCTTCCCCTTTCCACTTCTTTCCTCAATGAGCCCTGTGCTAGGCTCATAATCCTTTGTTCCTCTGACTCACCTGCACTCATGCTTGAAGACTTCAACTTCCATAATGATGTTTCCTCATTCTGCTCACTTCCCATGACTTGTTCCCGCACTCCACATGAGCTACACACAGAAGGCAACTCTGAAGAGATACCAAACAAAACACAGAAGTAAATTAGATTCTTTGGAGAAATCTCAGGTGGAGCTGAAAAAGATTTACAAGGAAAAGTCAAGGTGGAAGAAATGCCCTGAAATATGAACACAAAGAAATTGAGTATGTGGAAACTGTCACCTCTAGTCAGAGCAACATTCAAAAATTTATTGCAGATGGCTGCAAAGAAACTCTCCTTGAAGAGAAAAGGTGATTCTGCTCTCTGGTTGACAAACAATGCTCTTTTGCTAATCACATAAATTATCATCACTTACAGTCTGCAGAATCACTCAATTCTAAACTACCTAAATGGCAGGAAACTTGTGGTGATACCACCAAAGTGCCAGAGAAGATCATGAATATGATAGAAGAAATAAAGACACCAAGTTCCACCCCAGTATCAGGAACTCCTCAACCTTCACCAGTGATAGAAAGAAGCAGTATGGTCGGGAAATATAATGACACTCTCCCTGAGTATTCACTGAAGATGCCCACCATTTCTATGCCCCCAGTTTCTTCGGCCAGAGCATATGCCAGTCCTCTGGCTGATACGTTTAATAACCCAGCAAGCATCCCAAAGACTTCAGAAAGGCTAAATAATATTGCTGATAAATCAGAGGATCCCAGTTTACAGCAATCTATTTCTGTGGCAATGGGATTAAATGTGATTGAAAGGCAGAAAGTTAAAAACAATCTTCCCACATACTGCTGGAAGTAACAAGACATTGCTTAGCTTTGCCCAGGGAGACATCACCACGTTGCTCATCCCAGAGGAAAAAGATGGCTGGCTCTATGGAGAATATGACCAAACCAAAGCAAGGGGCTGGTTTCCATTATCATATACAAAGTCACTAGAAGAAAATGAAGAAGAAACACTAAATGTGCCAACTCCCAGCCCTGCACCTGTTAGAAGCATCAGTACAGTGAACTTAGCAGAAAAAGGTAATGTTGTCATCTTGCCTCCTGGTTATCTAGAATGTTTGTCTGGAGTTGCTGTTGCAGACAGAAGAATGGATACTTCTCTGAAAAGTTCTACATTTAAGGCACCTGCACCCAAACCAGAAAACACATCTCCTAAGCCAGATACAAATGGAATAGCAAAGCCTCCCTTTCTAAGTGGAGAAAATCCTTTGGCTACTGTGAAATTCCGACCAACAGTGACAAATGACAGGTCAGCACCAATAATTCAATGAATGAGTCAAGAAAGTGATACCCATCATTACTCCTCATGTAAACTGTATGTTTGATGTTATGATTATCTTGTTTAACATCTGCTTTCATTGTACAGGAATGGAATATAACAAAGGTTTTTCCAGTTTTCAATGAATCCGTTAAATTAAGGAAATCATAATTGCTCATAAGATTTGAGAGTGAGCTCACTTCTGTCATTAAGTGAACATAGTATATTGTAATAGCCACCACAATTACTAACTTAAATGTTTTCTTGTTCATCTGTTCATCAAACCAATAGACTGTTCCACTGATTTCCTTCGGGGGTTGTAGCACTCTTTTTAAATACATAATTTTACAGAAATAAACAATTGTCTTTGCTTTCGTCCTCAAAAAAAAGAAATGTTTGTAGAGAAGGGGAGGGTTGGAAGAGGAGCACAGGAGAAGTGTTTTTCAGGCTTCTAGATTTTCTTCTTGCTTCTGAGGGCATAATGAAAAAAGTCCCAGAACTGAAGACCTTAGATCAAAGCTGTATCCCTAAACCTTGAATCCAAAGACAGATCTATCTGTGTCCATTCAAATATATTCTCACTATCATGTACAAAATCAGCCTTCCTTGTTGTCTTCCATCCTTACTCCATGAATATTTTCCCTTTGTTTAAATACTAACTCTATATCTTGCCCAGTGGCTTGCAAAATTTTCAGTTGGCAGGATTGATTTATTGCATCAGGAACCACTCACTACCTTGCAGCATAATGCTTAGCACCACTGATTTAAATATATGAGTCAAGCTTGGAAAATGAAACCAGAAAATGAAAAACTGATATTAGAAATTGGTGGTTGTATACATTTCCAAAGTATTTTACAGATTTTCCTATAAGATATTGCTGTGAAGGGCAGTTTGGCACTGGGTAAAACTGATTATGCCTGATCCTGCCTTTCTATGCCTACTTCAGCCAGTGTAGGAACTTGTCTTGAAATCTCGGGTTCTATTCCACTTACCCTCTCCTTTTCAGAGGGGAAGGTAAATGGAGAAAATCCAAAGAACCATGTCAGCTGTCTAAGACATACTTTAATCCAAGTTGAAAGTCCCAGTTTTATGTTTCTGTTTCTCTCTGTAAAGTTAGAAAGCTTAAAAATACAAATTGTTACTTAAATTCACCAAATGCTCCAAGCCCCCAAGAATACCTATTGATCGTCAAGATGGAAGACTCTTTGAATGTGTAGCTTACATTTATTCAGTGCTTTCCTCCTGATCAATGTTCTTCAGAGCAAAAACATAAATTCAGGAAGTCATGGAAATGATCGTATCCTCATCTCAAATCGTAATTAAAACACAAAGGACCAGTAATCATATTAAAAATATCTTAACTATACGGGCACAGCCCCTGCTGAAATCTCTTAATAAAGCAAGGGCTGAATCAGGGAAAGGGTCATAATAAGGCTGAGCTGGTCTGTAAAATTGTGCTTCACCTGCTAGAGCTGCTAGTACTACTGTCTCCTTCATCTCCCCCATCCACTCTCTCTAACCTCCTTTGCTACAATGGAAAAATCCCCGTTTCAGTTCCAATCCCTCGTCTCTTCTTCCAGAAAAAAAATACAACTCATAAGGTCTTTAGTAACTTAATGTCCTCAGAAAGCAGCCAGTCCAGGAATTTCCTAAATAATTGTTTGACATAATTATATTTGAGCTCCAAAGCAATCCGTGGGGTAGGCAGGATTTTATTTGGGTCTGGTAGCACTAGGTTTGGGAGAAGGATGTGAGGTGTCTGGACTTGATTTATTGTTCCGGAGAGTGGAGAGAGAAGACTTCTGGGGAATTGGACACTTGTCGATAGTCAAAATACATGCTAGTGGGAAAGGGAATTTTGTACCATTACTGTTGGCCTTACTCGACAGTCACTCAGATTCCCAGTAAGGGTTTGTTTTTTTTTTAACTTCCCAGAGGATACTTCATTTAGTGGGTGAGTAGGAATATTATATTGTTTATAGTCCCCAGCCTGGTCTGACTCAGACTAGTCCCTTAAGTAGTTTAAGTTCAATATTGGAACAAAGTAAGACACGCTTAACAGCTGAAAAAGGAAACATTATTTAGCTGTAGCAGGAGAAGGGGGTTCTCAATGCTTGCCCTTGAAATCACTCTCCTGTTGTGGTTAATATTACCACCTGTAGCCTATTTTGCTAAGTGACATCTACTAAGGCCTGCACTGACCTCAGCTGGATCCTGGGCTCTTTTCCTCAGGCTTAGTGGCATACCACATAGCCACACCCATGTCACTTGCCTCAGTTTCCATTGTTCCTCAGTTCTCTGACTGAGCTCTGTTGTAGCTCAGGATACTGTCACACCACTGGCCCAGCCTGAGCCAACTTCTGTGTTTTAGCTGTCTGCAAATGGAATGAAGATGGGATAGAATTGAGTTCTGTTGAAAGTCCATGTGTTGATTTGCTGCACAACTCTGCTGCTAGAGTATAGTGGAGGAAGGGATTCTGAATGCGTACATTATGAGTTAGGGATTGTCTTTCTCTCTTGTTTGTTCAATTTATTGAGTTCCTTCATTAGGATTCTTAGTGTCCTAGACTGTGGACACATCTCAAATTGCTTCATCTCTCACGTATAATTACTGTTTTGGAGACGTTTAATAGGCCATAGGGATTGGAGAAAATGTCCAGCTTTCCATCTCATTGGTCATATGACTCTGAAATCTTCCCAGGAGGAGCTTTGGATGTCCTGTGCCTTTGCAAAGGAAGAAAAGAGGTACATGGTCTTAACTATCATCTAGGACTAAGTAGGAACACTATAATTTCAAAACATTCATCAGTAACTCCACCAACAGCATTTTAATATCCTGTTTTATCACAGCCCCTCCCCTGCACCCAGCTAACTCTCTATCTTATATTATCTTTACTAATTTTCTGGTTGTGGAATAAAGCCTCAGAGTTGCGTTAATTTACATTTCTCTCATTATTAGTAATTTAAAGTGATATGGTTGTGAACAGTTGGTCTTTCTTTTTTAAATGGTTCATATATTTTCACCACTTAATCCACTGAAGAATTGTTCTTTGTCATATATTTGCACAAATTTCCTATGTATATTACATATCAACCACTTACTAAAGATGTGAGATGCACAGATTTTTTCCCCCAGTTAACATTTTCTATTCTTTTCCTAGATGCACTGATGTTGCTTTTGCAAAAACTTTTTTGTTGCGTACCATCAAAATTGTCTAATTTGTCTTCTGTGATCCTCTCTATTCCTTATGTGGTTAAGATTTCTCCCTTTACTTGTATTTGTTAAATGTATCTACTGTGGTTTTCTCATTTTGTGTGATCATTTATGTGTGGGTCATGTATTTATTTGTGGTTATTATGGTAGGGGAAATAAAATTCTGCCCTAAACCTAATATTTCTATTTTCTAACTAGTATCAAATAATTTCAACTATTACTGCTTTTCTTTAGTAAAAAAAAAAAAAAAAAAAAAGAGGTTTGGAAGTGTTCTTTGTTCCTACTCCTTTTCTTTATTTCTATAATGGGATAAGGGGAGGACTGACTGTAATTTCGACCAGTATTAAAGAAGATACATATTTCCTGCCTAGTTTCAGTCACTAGAGTATATGAAGATATTTTCTGCCTGCTTCTAACACATACATGTGAAAACTTCAGTGAACCTACTTTGGGCTTTGGTTCTCTGTGTTGATGAAGAAGTCTTCTAATAGGCTTTGCAGCAAGAATAAATGATGACTAAAGAGAGGATGAGCCATAACTGAGGGCACAAACAGAAGAGACAACCTGGCAAGGTCCTTCCTGATACTAAGAGGTAAGGGCTACTTTTTGCTTCTAGGTGGGAGGGGGAGAAAGAAGGGCACCTGTCCTGTCTCCCATTGGCTGTGGTACATCTATCAGCATTTGGTGCCTCTGGTATTTTTCTGTTTGTTCTCCTGATCTTAGGTGAATGAGTATTCCAAGGAGGGAGTGCCCAGGTGACAATAAGAAATTAAATTCTAAGTTCCTATCAGAGCCACCTCATGTTTCTTTGATAGCTGGAGTAAGTATCAGAGTCCCACTGGGTGGTCAGAGTAGTAATAGCCAATCATAGATTAAGTACCAGCAACTGAAATGGAAGGGTCATCACTTGTGGAGATGACAGCTTCAGGGATCATTATCCCTCATGACTGACAGAAATACCAGTTATAGATTATATAAAGGCTCTGATCCTCAGAACCCAGGAGAGATCTATATAGAAGAAAAACTTCATGTAGACTGTGTGAAGGCAGAAAAGACTTTCCAGGGTCATGAGTCAATGTGTATTTCTTGCTCACATGTTTTCTCTACACTTGTGCATCATTACATCTCTTCTTTAAGTGGGAACTCACTCTCCCTGGGAATCTTGTGTGTGTGATGGGAGAATGCATTCCTGGCTTGGGGGAAGGGAATATTTTTGTAGTTCCCATTTTCTTGCTTTATCTTCTCAATAAATTTATTTTTAAAATGGAAGTTTACTGCTTGATTGATAATGGGAAGCATACCAAAGCTTAGTAATTACTATCTTTAGAGTTACTCTTAGAACCTGAGTGGAGAAAGAGGTACCCTCTGGGACCTGGACTATAAGGATGAGTTAGTTCATTTTGGAAGAGTAACCTCAAAGATGTTACTGTATTTCTCTTGAAATTCTAGATTTTTTTGTTCCTCAAAATGATTTACTTTTTCATTTTTGTCTAATTCTATAAAGTATTTATGTGATAGTTTCATTGTTATAACAATTGTTACAGCTTTAGCTATAGGTTAATTCAGCATGATGCAATCATGAACAATGAATCACTCATAAATGGTACGTAAAAAGTAAAATATTCTAGGTATGTATAGAGAAATACCGTAACTTGAAATAGAGTTAGTCCAATTACGTAAAATTTCCAAGCTATTGGAGTTTTTAAAAAACTGGATGAGAGACAGCAAGCATTTATTGATCACTTAGTGTGGAGTACTGCTAAGTGCTAGAAATACAAATGAAGGCAAAAACACAATCTCTTACTTCAAGAAACACATTTTTCTAATGGAGAGACAACATGTAAAAGCTAGGAATATACAACATTATATAGACACTACATAGAGTAGCCAGAGAGTGGAAGGCACTAGCAGTTTGGGGGGATCTGGAAAGGTCTCTTTTAGAAAATTGAACTGAATCTCAAAGGAAGTTAGGAAAGACAAGAGGTTTCTGCTCTGAAGGAGAAGAGCAAAACACAGGAGATAAACCATGCAAATCATGTTGGAGGAACTTCCAGAAAGCAGGGGGAACATAGGGTGTGTGAAGAAGAATAAAATGTAAGAAGAATACAAACATAGAGTCAGGCCATGAAGAGTTTTGAGTATAAAGCAAATGACTTTATATTTAATCCTACAAATAAGAGTGAACCATTGGATCTCAGTGAGTAGGGATTGGGGGGAAGAGAGATATGACATGGTGAGTTCTACACATTAGAACAATCAACTTGGCACATGGGTAGAGGATGTGTAAGAGGGAAAAAAGAGTTGAGGCAAGGAAACCATTCAGAAGGCTATTAAAATAGTCCAGATTTAAGTTGCTCTTGACCTGAACTGGGTTGTGACTCTATGAGTACAGAGAAAGGGGCATATAGGAGAGTTATTGTGAAGCTCAAAACAGTAAGATTTAGTAAGAGATTGCATATGTTGGGTAAATGAGAGTGAAGGGTCAAGAATGACAGATTGTAAGTTTGGTAGGATGATAGTAGTGACCTTGATAATAGTAGGGAAGTTTGAAAAAGCAGAGGGTTGGGATATGAGTTCTTTTTGGACAAAATGAGTTTGAGAAGTCTATGACACATCCAGTTTGAGTTTTCCAAGAGATACTTAATAATGACTGACTGTAGTTCCGGAGACGAACTAGGGTTGAGCATACAGATGTGGAAATCATCTGCAAATTGACAATAATTGAACCCACAGGAGCTGACGAAATCATCAATTGAGATAGTTCAAAATGAAAGGAGCCTTGGAATATATCCATTAAAAAGCAGAGTAAAAATATATTCACAACAATGTTTCTATTTAATTCATGTTGCCAAGAAGGTACAATACTAGATATTTTTTTAGTCCCCACTATTTATTTCTCAACTTCCCTCCCCAAAAGTGTAATTATGTACCAGAGGTGGATAAATTACAGATGAATCCACAGGACAAGAATGCAAAAAGGGTAAAAAAAAATAATGATTTTATGAATTAACAATGGAGAATGCTTATCCATAACACCCTCGCTCAGCACCAATCTCCCACAAGCTTCCATAATGCATCAGGGAAGACAATCTCACCCATTGTCATGTGTTTTTTTTTACTCACTCAAGAGTTCACCTCCTGATTCAGATACCTTTGGTACATCAAACCACTGCCCTTTCTTCAAAGACTTATTGCAACAATGGGGTAGGCATTAATTCTTCCCAGCAAAGTTATAATGTGAGAAAGGCATACGGACCATGCTTATTTCTAACTGGAGAAATCCCTAGTTTAGGCAACTAGAAGGAAGCAGAAAATCTGCCTGAAACACCTATCCTAGAATTTCTCAACTCTGCAAAAATTGTCAGACGCTGATTCAATACATCTAGACAACTAAAGAGCAAATGGAAAAAAGCCAGGGGGTCAGTATAAGTGACTATTCTAAGTGTGAAGAAAGGAATAGAATCAAGCTGACAGAATTGCTCCTCCAGAAAATACTTGAAGTAAGGACCAGGAATAAATAAATTTCTCAAGTTCAGGGAGGCTTAGATAGTCTTACAGTACAGTCCTGGAAGGGAAGCTATCATCTAAGGAGAAGTCAAAAACTGTGTGACAGAGGAATATAAGGGAAAAAAGGCTAAAATTGCCAAAGAATTCAAGATGAAGGCAATTTAGTCAAAAAAATCTAGAGCACAAAATCAATAAGGCAGAGAAGATAATAAAACTAAAGGGGAAAATGAGTAAGAAAATATAAAAAAATACAAATGTCTCTAAAAATATTGCAAGACACAAGAAATATCTTCTAAAATATGAAATCTTGTGGATTCACGAGAGTGTGGAACTGCAGCAAGATGCTGCAGAATGAATCAAGAGAGAAATCAGAATCTTGAAAGAATGTAAAAGAGAAAAACTACGGAATTTGTGATCTGCACAGCAAAATTAATTCACAGAATAGAAACACTTGAATCCCTGGCATTCCCATCTCTTCAAAGAAGTAAATAAGAAAACACATTGAAAAAAAAGCATATATTAAATTGAAAGGCAATCGAGAAAAGTAGAAGCAAAAAGAAATAATGGTTTTCTTTTTAAAAAAAAAGATATGTTCTCTATACAAGCAAAGGCTATTGTTCTCAAAGACAGAAAATGGATAGCCAATTTAGATTCTCCTAGAAAAAGATCTGATTGATCAAAAAACTTGAACACCATAATGCAAACAAAGAAAAAATGGAAAATAGTTCCAAACTTCTTAATACAGATAACAAAGTACTCATCTAAAGAATTATCAGATTCTCTCCAGAAAAGAACTCTATGTTTCAAATCCCAAGTTACCTAGCCATTCAGTTTAACAATTTCAGTGGCAACCAATGGATTCTGCAAATGACCAGGAAAAAGTTTTTCCGCTATATAGGAAAGGAAATTTAAATAATACAGACTATTCTCCACCCACCAGAAACTACAAAAGGGACTAGGATAATATATTCTGAAAAGGAAAGGAGACTAAGATGTAAGTCAAAATGATCTACCTTGATAATTGGAACCTCTTTTTTGGTGGTTCTCAACCTGTGGGTTATGTTCAATTTATAACAATGAAAATACATCCTGTATATCAGATAGATTCGTAACAGTAGCAAAATTACAGTTAGGAAGTAGCAATGAAAATAATTTTATGGTTGGGGGTCATCACAACATGAGGAACTGTATTAAAGGGTCATGGCATTAGAAAGGTTGAGAACTACTGCTCTTAATTAATGAAAAAAAATTTCAATAAAAGAGAGGCATTTAAAGTATTTCTGGACAAAAAACCGACATGACTTCAAGATTATTTGAGAACACACCAAACAACAGAAATATAAGAAAAATAAATAAAAACATGGCCACTACCTGGCAGAGTGGATAGAATGCTGATCCTGGAATCAGGGAGACTTCTTCTCCTGAGTTCAAATCCAGCCTCTGACCTTAACTTACTGTGTGATCCTAGGTAAGTCACTTAAACCCTGTTTGCCTCAGTTTCCCCATCTGTAGAATGACCTGGAGAAGGAAATGGCAAACCACTCCAGTATGCTTGTCAAGAAAGCCCCACAAAGGGTCGTGAAGAGTAATACAGAACTGAAAAATGACCAAACAACAATGAAAAATAGAAACAATTAATAAATAACGCCATCTCTAGAAACTATTAAAAGAAGAAAAAGAAAGACTAACTATACCAGTGCTAGGTCTATACACAAAAATGATGAAAGAAAAAAGAAGTCCTATATATACCAAAATATTTATGGCAGCATTTTTGTGGCAAATGATCCTCAGTGGAAGAATGGGTGAATAAGTTGTAGCAGAGAAATGTGATAGAAAACTATTGTAAGAAATGAAGAAAGAGATGATTTGAGAAAAAACCTCAAAGACGTATGAAATTATGTGATTGAAATATGTAGATAGAACACGGAGAACAATTTATACTATAGCATCAATACTATAAAAAGGAACAATTTTAATGACTTTTCTAAACTGAAGAAGAATGAAACAAACAGAATCAGGAGAAAAATTTATCCACTAACAATAACACTGTGAAGAAAAAGAACTTTGAATGCTGAAAGAACTAAGATCAATACAGTGGCCTCTTATGATTCCAGAAGACTGATGATGAAATGTTCACCTCCTGAAAGATTTAGGGCACAGAATTAGACATATATCTTCACAATGCCCACTTCTCTTTTTCAGTGATGGGTAGCAGGAAAGAAAACAGATTTCTGTGCATTTAAAAAATTAAAAATAGAAGGGGCACTACAGGTGTGGAATGTTGCATGTACTTTCACATGATGTCACAGTGTGATTAGTTTGCTTAGAGGTTTTTACTTAAAGATAAACAGAAAATGTGTTTAAAGTTAAAATAAAGCACCTCAACAAAACTTTCCCAAAAGGAAATACAGGAGACTTTTTTCCCCCACAGCCGCTATATCACTGACTATTGAATTTAAAGGATAAAGATAAGCAGAGATAAAACCATTCATTTTTGCTGATGACATGGTTAGCTTAGAAAATTGTAAGAAATTAGAAAAATACCAATTGAGACAATTAGTAGCTTTAGCAAAGTTTCAAGGTACAAAGTAAGTACACAAAAATAATATTTCTATATAGTAACCACAAGACCTGAATAATATTAGGAAGGGATATCCCATTCAAAATAACTATAAACTATTTTGGAATCAATCTGCCAAAGTATAATCTATGCTCATGTAATTTTAGTGACAAAATATTTTTAAAGAAATAAAGAAACATGCATATAGCTGGAAGAATAGCCATCGCTTCTTGCTGGACCACGTCAATATAACAAAAATGACACATTACAATATTAATTTACATTTTAATGCAATCTCAATCAAACTAGCATAGTAACACTTTACAAGGCTAGATTAAATAATAACAAAATCCATTTGGGGAAACAAAGGAGCAAGATTATGCAGGCGAATAATGGAAAAAAAAATTATGAAGGAAGGGAGGATAACACTTGAGACCTCAAACTGTATTATTAAGTAGCATCATCAAAACCTTTTGTTACTGATTTCTGAAATAATTGAAAAGTACATCAGTGGAACATACTAAACAAGGCAGAATCAGAAATAATTGACCTCAGTAACCCACTATTTAGTAGACTCTAAGACATAAATTACCCAGAAAATAATTTCTGATTAGATAAGAAAGGCTGATTAAACTAGAGAGCAGAAATTAAGCTTATATGACATTCCATGATAAGTTCAAAATGTATATGCTACTCAAATAAAAAGGATCATGCTGTCCAAAATTGGAAGAGAAATAGATCATCTACTTTTCGTAGCTATTGTAGGAGATGAATTTGTAACCAACCAAGACATAGACATAATTTCAAACAATAAAATCGATCATTTTGATTGCGTGAAATTGAAAAGCTGCACAAGCAAAATTATTGCATGTAGAATATAAGAAGGGCTCAATTGGGAAAAAATATTAATGTGAAAAATATCTTAAAAGAGTTTTGGATATGTAGACAACTAATTTAAATATGTAATGCTAACAGTCATTTAATAGCCATTTCTCAATAAGTGGTCAAAGTATATGAACAAATAGTTAAAATACATGCAAACTATTAATAATCCCATGAAATAATGCTCCAAATCACTAATAATAACAGAAAGTTAAATCAAAAACAACCCTATGGTCTCTCCTTATGCCCAGAAAATTGGCAAAGATAACAAAAGATGGGAATAGTCAATGGTGAAGAGGCAGTGGAAAAAAAAAATGTTTTCTTAGTGGAGCTGTGAATTCATGTAGCCCCCCTGGAAAGCAATTTGAAATTATGCAAATAAAATAGTTAAAATATCCATGCCCTTTGACCCACAGATTCTATCGTTGGGGATATACCCCAAGGAGAACATTGACAAAAATGAAAATTCTATATACACAAAAATGTTCAAAGCAATACTATTTGTAATAGCAAAGAAATAGAAACAAAGTGAGTGCCCATAGATTGGGGAATGACTGGACAAATGGTTCAACATGAATTTAATGGAATATTACTCTGTCACAAGAAATGACAAACATGATAAATGCCATTGTTGTGGTTTAAACTCTGCCCACCCAGGGATGCCAAAAAAACTGATATAGTTTCATGATGCGTTGTGGTGGAACTGTCTCAAAGAATTCAGAGTCAGACCACCTCTAATCCAAGTATAGGCATTTATTGAGATTGACGCCTCTCATGAAGTGGGCTAAGTTCCAAAAGGGAGCAGCAACTTCAGAAAAAGCAAGAGGGATTTTTGTAAGGTAAAGATGCAATAGCATAACAGAAATTGTGAATATTAAAAAGGGAGGAGGGGTTTGTTAAAAGATTATGTAATAGGGGAGGGTCCCAGCCGTGGTGGAAGTACGCATGCAATTCCAATGCACAGAGAAAAACCCATTTGGGGGGTATGTATGTATGATAATGATATTATAATAAGCCTCTCTAGGTCGTAAATTCATTCTAGGACAGTTCTTTACTATCACTGTGCAGGTGCCTACTTAGGGAAAGTGCCTTTTTTTGTTTTGGGGTCCACATCCTGCTTGGGTATCCTGGTGGTGCCACTTTCTGATTGGCTGGCTATTGTAGTCCTGTCTGGGACTGGATGGATGTGGTTGTGCTTGAGTGCATGGACACACCTGTTTCTGTGGGAATGGGTCTGGGGGCAGTGGCTAGCTAGAGGCAGTAGCTGGGATCCCATCACATGGACATGCCTGCTGTTTCTGTGAAAAATCTGACTCCACAGACACAACTGCTGTTCTAGTGAGCAGTGAGGCATATATGAAGAAGTTAGGATATTGAGTGGGGAGAGGGGAAGGTGAGTAGCTAGGTAGGGGCAGTGGGTCTGCTGTCCATTGGGACCTATAAGGAAGTTAGAATATTGGGGTTAGGACAGCTTTATTAGGATTCCATCACCATGAAAGCAAAGCCAGTAAAATAATATACACAATTACTCCAACTATATAAATGGAAGACATAATAATATGGTACAATTTTTTAAAAAAAAAAGGTTACAACTTATAAAGCACAAATTTGACCTCAGACACAAAATATCCAGCAATGCCTTTCTACCATTTTTCTGCAGAATCGATGGGGAGGGTTCATGGGTTAGAACATATGCACACCATGCCAATTTTTGAAATGTTGTTGTTGAGTCGTTTTAATAGAGTACATCTCTTTGTGATGCTGTTTGGGGTTTTCTTGGCAAAGATACTTGAGTGGTTTGTTGTTTCCTTCTGCAGCTCATTTTATAGATGAAGAACTGAGGCAACAGGGTTAATTGACTTGCCTAGATGACTTCCTGACTCCAAGCCCAGCACTCTATCCACTGAGTCATCCAGCAGCTTCCTTTTTAAATATATTTGCTGTTTTGATCATTTTTCCCCTTATTTCTCTTTCTTAAAAAGAATTCTTTGACACAAAAAGATGGCTCTCTGGGAGTGGCAAAAGGAGAGATACAAGGATAAATATGTAAATAAGAACAGAAGATATTAATAAAATCTGTTTTTTAATAAAAGGTGCTGTTTGAGGCAGAGGAGTGTTGGAAAGGATCATTCCTCTCCAGGGAGCTGGAAAGCTTTCAGATCATTTTCATATTTCATTTCACAGGTGTTGGCATCCTGCTGTGAATTTGGAGAAGGAAGGCGGACTCACGGAGCAACATGAAGGTTCAATATCTAAGTCAGATTTTCTTTAGGTTTGAGAGATTAGGGTATAATCATTATTCATAACACAGTTGATCTGTCAGTGGATAGCAATGGCAGGACCGCTGTGTCACACCTTTGCAGTTGGACTGTTAAAAATGATAAGCATTCTAGGCCAGATATTTAAAATACAATCAACATAGAATGCCCAAACTGGGGGATATGTGCATGGTGTTTGTTTTCTCCATGCAGTTAAACTGGGCATTTACGTGGTACAGTGGATTGAGTGCCAGACCTGGAGTCAGAAAAACTCATCTTCCCGAATTCAAATCTGGCCTCAGACACTTACTGGCTGTGTGGCCCTAGGCAAGTCACTCAACAGTGTTTGCTTCAGTTACTCATCTATAAAATGAGCTAGAGAAGGAAACAGCAAACTACTCCAGTGTCTTTGCCAAGAAAATTCCAAATGGTGGCAAAAAGAGCCAGACAATTGAAATGATTGAATAATGAATACAAAACATGACATCATGCAACACCTCATTAAAAATCTTATTCTAAATTGATGTTGTTCAACGCTCTTTGAGTATAATTGTTTAGGAAGCCATACACGTGTAGCAAATGCTCTGTAATATGACTCCCACTCACAGTTGCAACTTGGGACTTTACTGTGTGGCTACTACAGTCAGCTCTTAGCATGTAGGAGTTGGTCTTTGCAGTGTTCCTGAGATTCCACTAATGTGTCTCCCCACCCCTACCAGTAATGGTTATCAATGATACTAGTCAGCCAGAATAGTAGAAACAATTGAGTTATTAGAGTATAATAGTCGACTATGAGATATAATAGTAGAAACAATTGAGAAACACTTCCCCCAAAAAGTCTGACACATTCTCCTGCCAGTGCATACCAAGTTCAGATGAAAGTGGGTTTAAGCTTGGAGAACACATATGACAAAGTGATAATTAATAGTTGCTGGTTTCTGGAAGTCCTTTTCCCCTTTTGTGGGAAATGAGTTAGCTTCTTTTGCTGAGCTCTTTGTAGATCAGTGATTCTAGCCTCAGTCTTGCTTTGGCTTCTAATGTAGATATGGCTCTCAGGTTGTTCAAGGGGTACTGCTAGGTGACTCTCTGCCCTTGCTGGATTTCGTGGGAAACCCAAAATTTTCAGACCCTTTGAAATTCTCAAGGTCTTCCTCCAGCTAGTGGAATGGGCATTAGGAAGGAGATTTGGATCAAGTCCTTCTCTCTCTCTCTCTCTCTCTCTCTCTCTCTCTCGTGTGTGTGTATGTATGTGTGTATATATGTGTGTATGTATATATTGTGTATGTATATGTATGTGTATATGTATGTAACCTTCAACATTTCCTCCAATCTTCAAGGTCACAATGAAAGCCATTTTCTATTGGTAGACTAGGCACAAGCATTCAGGGGCAGCTCTCTATCTCCTCTCTGCTGCCAGATAATCAAATCCCTTGTGTTCTGAATTACCTCTCTGGTTTTTTTTTCAGGTTCCAGAGGGCATGACAACATTCATCAGCCAAAATGAATTAACTTTCTGTCACATTTAGGGAGGTACCTAGGGCTTATTCTTACCCAGTGAACATCAAGATAGGTATTCACCTTATAATTATAGCAGGGCATAGCATCTTATCCCTTACTTTAAGTGGGGTGAAGTAATTTTTCCAGAGGATACCCTTAACTTATGGATTTGCCAAACTACTCCACATTTTTCTATCTTGTTCCCTATGGTGTAAGAGACTTTGTCAAATATTGAGATCAAAATATACTCTTGTCTATAGCATTCCCATAATTTGTCTTTTTAGAAATTGCCTGGAAGGAGGAAATGAGTTTATGATAAAAACAACAGTCTGCTTTTATTTAAGTAGTTTGCCTTTCTTTAGAGAAAACTACCCAAGTTCACTGTCAAAAGAATAAACAGAAAAAAAAACACCCTAACTTTTAAGAAACCATCACTGAGCATTCTACTTATCCTTGATAAAATGTCAGGATCAGGCATCAGGAGCTGAAGGGGATTCTCTCCTTCCTTCTTCTGCCAAGGAATTGCTGAGGCATGTGATTTACTTCAGAAAACAAGTTTAATTTGAAAAGCCAACACACCAATTGTGGTTTTTCAGTGTAATTGTGAAACTGAACTTCAAGCTTAAAACAAAAAGGAGCATATATTTATGTTGTTTCACACCGGCCTAAAAAGAAGGAAGTAGGGGTGGGGCAACCACAGTATCCAAACCCTCTATTCTTTATGGTCTGTAAGAATATGTAAGTATTGGAATGAAGAGACTCCAATATCCAAAAGACAGCTGTTTCCTTTTATTGAGCTAGAAGCTAACTCTTGCTGAGAGAATCATTCCCCTAAATTGGTATCTCCATGGAAATCATGTCTAATGCTCTGAACATAGTTCTCTGTGTTAGTTTTGCCAAAGGGATCCAAACTCTTGAGATGAAGTTCCACTGAACAGATACAAATCATTGTTTACCTTCTTGACTCCTGGGGACTTTTTCCTGACCTTGGGACTGGTAGGGCCAGATCTTGATGGAAAACCTAGCTCCTTTAATCCTAAAGCACTGTTGGGAGGGAAAGCAGAGAATACTGTAGGATAAGAAGAAAAGCTGAAAGGAGGAGGAAAGTGGAAGATGGTGGGAAAGGTTGGGAAGAAGCCACCAAGGTCAAATTCCTGGTGCTGAGGTGGTCAAACTATGCAACAGAAATATGAAGCCAGCACTATAACTGCTGAAGTCCAATAATGACTCTGGGCACCAGAGCCAGGGATACTGAACTTTCCTTCTCAACTTTCCCCTCTCTTCAGAGAAGGTTGAAACCCCTCTGCCTTCCTAACAGAGTTTGGAAAGCTTATCTCTGTTTCTTAAAAGCCTGTTTACTTTTCTGCTTATTTTGTCTTTAAAACTGGGAATCATGGTAAAAGCTGTTAGCTGTTTCATTGATAATCTGGGTATATTTACAGGAAAAATTATTAGTAGGGAGTGGAAGAGCACTGTATCCCAGCAGAAAGAAAGATTTTTGAAGTTGCAATGGCTTTGCTAGTGTAAGATTGATAAATTATGGCACGCATTACCTTAAAGTCAATTAGATCATTTTTCACCTAATATAAAAGAGGAGGAGAGATGTCTGCCATTGGCTCCAGAACCCATCAGTAGTATTCCCTGATGTTTAGGCCTCTGCACTCCTGTTCCATTTAGTCACTAACAGTTAGACTAGCTTTTACAAAGAAATATTTTCTTTAAAAAATATAATCCACCCATTCCTATTAAAAATACTGGAAAGCATAGGAATAAATGGAGTCTTCCTTAAAATGATAAGTAGTATCTACCTAAAACCATCAGCAAGTTTTATATGTAATGGGGATAAGCTAAAATCATTTCTAATAAGATGGGGAATGAAACAAGGATGTCCACTATCACCTCTGTTATTCAATTTGGTACTAGAAATGTTAGCTATAGCAATAAGAGAAGAAAAAGAAATAGAAGGAATTAGAATGGGCAAAGAAGAGACTAAGTTATCATTCTTTGCAGATGAGATGATATACTTAGAGAATCCTAGAGAATCAAGTAAAAAAAACTACTTGAAATAATAAAAACTTTAGCAAAGTTGCAGAATATAAAATAAACCCACATAAATCCTCAGCATTCCTATATATTTCTAGTGAAGCCCAACAGCAAGAAATAGAAAGAGAAATTCCTTTTAAAGTTACTGTAGACAATATAAAATAGTTGGGAGTCTACCTGCCATAACAAACCCAGGAACTATATGAACACAATCACAAAACTCTTTTTCACACAAATAAAGTCATATCTAAATAATTGGAAAAACATCAATTGCTCAGGTTAGGCCATGCTAATATAATAAAAAATGACAATTTTACCTAAATTAATTTATCTATTTAGTTCCATAGCAATCAAACTATCAAAAATAATAATACCAAAATTCATCTGAAAGAACAAAAGGTCCCGAAAAGAAATGCTATGGAAGGTTGCCTAGCCATACTGTATTATAAAGCAGTAGTCATCAAAACTACTTAGTACTGGCTGAGAAATAGAGTGGTGGATCAGTGGAATGGGCTAGGTATACAAGATGCAGTAGTCAATGACTATAGTAATCTATTGTTCAATAAAGCCAAAGACTCCAGCTTTGAGGATAAGAACTCACTATTTCACAAAAACTGCTGGGAAAACATTATGGCAGAAACTGGGCATAGACCAGTATCTTATACCATATACCAAAATCAAGTCAAAATGGGTTCATGATCTAGATATAAAGGCTGATATTATAAGCAAGCTGGGAGAGCAAAGAATAGTTTACCTTTCAGATTTATGGGGAAGGGAAGAATTTATGACCGAATAAGAGATAGAGAGCATTACAAAATGCAAACTGGATAATTTTGATTATATTAAATTGAAAAGATTTTGTAAAAACAAAGTCAATGCAATCAAGATTAGAAGGGAGGCAGAAAATTGGAAAAGAATTTTTACAACCAGTGTCTCTGATTCAAATTTATAAGAATACAAGTCATTCCCAAGTTAATAAATGGTCAAAGTATAGGAACAGGCAGTTTTCAAAGGAAGAAATTAAAGATATCTATAATCATATGAAAAAATGCTCTAAATCACTATTGATTAGAGAAATGCAAATCAAAACAAGTCTGAAGTACCATATCTCACCTGTCAGATTGGCTAAGATGACAAAACAGGAAAATAAAAAATGCTGAAGAGGATGTGGCAAAATTGGGACACTAATGCATTGTTGGTGGAGTTGCGAACTGATCTAATCATTCTGGAGAGCAATTTGGAACTATGCCCAAAGGGCTGTAAAAAAGTGTATATCATTTGACCCAGCAATACCACTTCTAGGGCTGTATCCTAAAGAGATCATAAAAGTGGAAAAAGGTCCTGTATGTACCAAATTATTTATAGCTGCTCTTTTTGTGGTGGCAAAGAATTGGAAATCAAGGGGATGCCCATCAATTGAGGAATGGCTAAACAAGTTATGGGATATGAATGTAATGGAATACTATTATTGTGCTATAAGAAATGAGGAGCAGATGGACTTCATAATATCCTGGAGAGCCTTATATGATCTGACACTAAGTGAGGAGAGCAGAAGCAGGAAAACTTCGTACACAGTTACAGACACATCAGATCTGTGACAATTAACTTTGATAGACTGGGCTCCTCTCAGCAATGCAAGGTTATAAGACAACTCCAAAAGACTCATGATGGAAAGGGATATCCACATGCAGAGAAAAGAACTACAGAGTTTGAATGCAGATCAAAGCGAACTACTTGCTATCTCTCTTTTGTGTTTTGTTTGATTTCACTCCTTCTTTCTCCTTGTTCACTTCATTGGTTATAATTCTCCTTTACAACTTGATTAATGTTTAATGTGGAGGTATTTGTAGAGCCTATATCAGATTGCATGCTACAGTGGGGAGGAGGAGATGGAGGTGGAGAAAATTTGGAACTCAAAAACTTGTAGAACTGAATGTTGTAAACTAAAAGTAAATCAATTTAAAGGAAATATATATATATATATATATATAATAACAAATATACAAACTTACTCTCCCAACATGTGGGAAAAATAGTCCCCCTCCCCCTTTCACAATTTTAGTCTTTGGGAAGTGTGAAGGAGATTAGGTTCATAATTTAGTTCAGTTCTATAGATCATAGTCTATGTTCCAAGTCCAAAACCAACCTCAGGCCCAAGTCCCAGGTGCCCTGGCTTCTCAGGACTTCCATACTGGGCTGGATAGCTGTATCTCCCAGCTTACAATCCTGGCTCCAAGATAGTCAGGGCTGGAACTCCTGTGTCTAGTGAAGCATCATTATCTGCACCTGAAAATGAGATCAAATTACATAAACACCTGCAGGCCTATTTCTCAGTCCTCTATTCCAAATTGAGAGGAGGTGAAATTTATAATCCACTCCAACTGCATTCACCTGGCAATTCCATTAGCCTCGTTTTGGGAACCATATTTCAAAAAAGGTAAACAAGATGATAATCTGATTAGAAGTTGAACACTTTCCTTGGGCAAGTTGCTTAACCCCAACTGCTCTACAAAAAAGCAAAAAAAGAAAAGAAAAGAAAAGAAAATCAATTGGGGAGGCTAGGTGGTGCAGTGAATAGAGCACCAGCCCTGGAATCAGGAGGACCTGAGTTCAAATCCTGCCTCAGACACTTAACACTTACTAGCTGTGTGACCTAGGGCAAGTCACTTAACCCCAACTGCCCTGCAAAAAAGCAAAAAAAAGAAAAGAGAAGTTGAACACTGATGAATCTATGATGATATAGGTGAGAATACTCCCACATGAGGGAAGATTACATTCTACTTATATTTGTTACATTTTACATGATGTTTTTATATTTCCCCTAATGCCTGCGGAGGAGGAGGACCACTCAATATTCCATGGTCCTTCCGCTAGATATTTTGTGATAGATATCAATGGAACATTTAGCCCATCCATTTGTTATGTCTCATTTTGATTACAACAAAGTGTATAATGGCACAAAACAAAAGCCCAAGACAAATATGTCCTGAGCCCAAGCAAAATAGTTATACTAATAATAGGAAAGGAAAGGACGGAGAACTTGATTCCCAGATGCAAGACGACTTTTTCTCACTTTCAACTTTTCCTGACCTCGAGGAAGTCACTTAATCTCTTTGGGCCCCAGTTTCCTTTCTTATTTCCTCAGAGAATTTGACTAAATTATCTCTGAGGTCAATTTCTGCTCTAAATACTATGAACCTATGTGTTTGATTCTCTTCATTCACATTGTAAATCCTGGACTCAGAGAGGTCACTTGGCTTGCCTAGGGATCATACAGCTGGGGATGCTCACAGATATAATTTGCATTTAGACTTTGAGTGCAGCGTTCTCTCATTCACATCACACTATCTTTAGTGAACTAGTGAAGCAAAACAAGATTTTTACACAATTAGATACAAGAAAAAAATAGAAAATCAAAATTCATAAAAGCAATACAAAGTAATCATGGAGGGATTAAGGAAGAGATGATAGTAGGGTCTTGAAAGATGTATGTGATTTCAATTAGTAGAGAAGTGTTTGTTGGGAGATATGGAAAGAAAGACCTTGCAGACAGAAGTAGCCGTGTGAACCAGTGCACAGAGGCAGAAGCATTAAGTGTTTTCAGAGGATAGCAAATGCTTCTTCTGATTTGAAGTGAGTTGGAAATGAAATTGCAAAGACAGATTGGCACTAGTTTAGGGAAGGCCTTGAATGCCAGAGTAATTTAGAATATTTTATAAGTAATGGGAGTTATTAAAGGTCTTTGTACATAGATTTGTATATAAGAAAGATCACTTTGGTAATGGAAGGTAAGCTGCTTTGGAAGGGACAAACATTGGAGGCAAGGGCATAAGTAAAGAAGGCAATATAATAGTCAAGACAAGAGATAATAAGGGTCCAAGTTGGGTTGGTGGTCATGGGAACAGAAATAGAAACACTGTATAGAAGAAAGAAAATTGAATTTGAAGTCAGTAGGTTTGGGTATGAAGACTACTTCTGCTAATAAGAGCCATATGACCAAGGGCAACCACTAATCTTCCTGAAAATCAATTTTTCACATCTCTTCCAGCTCTAAGTTCTGTTATCTTTATGATGTTCCTACTTAACACAATATCTAGACCACTATATTTAGACTAATAAACTTAGTGGAGCTCAGTTCACTAAGAATAGATGGTGAATCGTACCTACTTTCAGCCATACTGCTTTTTGCACAAACAAAATCGATGCAGCCAAAATTAGACAGAAATTAGAAAACTAGAAGGAAAATTGTATAGCAAGGAACTCTGAAAAGAAGCCTTATTTATCATATATATAAAGAGCTGAGTCAAATTTATAAGAATACAAGTCATTTCCCATTTGATAAATAGTCAAAGGTTATGAACAGGCAGTTTTCAGATAAAAAATCAGAGTTATCTATAGTCATATGAAGAAATGTTCTAAATCGCTATTGATTAAAGAAACACAAATTAAAACAACTCGGAGATAACACTTCACACCTGTCAGGTTGGCTAATATGACAGAAAAAGAAAATGGTAAATGTTGGAAGGCATGTGGGGAAACTAGGAAACTAATGCATTATTGGTGAAGCTTTGAACTGTTCCAACCATTCTGGAGAAAAGTTTGGAACTATGCCCAAAGGACTATAAGACTATGGATACCCTTTGATCTAGCAAGACCACTGTTAGGTCTATATCCCAAAGAGATTTTTAGAAGAGAGTAAGAACCTGCTTGTTCCCCCAAACAATATTTATAGCAGCTCTTTTTGTTATGTAAGTAAACAGGTACTTAGCCCTTACTCAATCCTCTGTGAAAGAGGCAGAGGGTGTGAACTCTGCCTGCTATTGCTGAGATGTTGTTATGGGAATCTAAAGATCTTCCCTGCCCCTAGGCCCTTTGCTAATGTGGCTACGTGACTCTGAGGACCCTTGGATATTTGAAAGTATACTCTGTTCCTTAATAGGCTG